>CAOJBK012450409.1:0-10117 GCA_948294925.1 Codiaeum variegatum | reverse complement strand
TGATGTTGATATTAACTCGAGGACGAGTTTTTTCCAAGTGGAGGAGACTGATGCAGAGGCCCAATTCAACGTTTAGGACCCAATTCAACATTTAAGCCCGTTAGGCAATTTTGCGGCCAAAAGTCTGAAGTGTTGGATTTTGATGATTTTTGTGAGTTTTCTTATCGGAAACGGGCCCGTGAGTCAAAGTCACGGCTTTGTCGTGTGGTCCGCCGTATTTCGGCCAAATTCCATCGTTTCGGCCTCCAAATTAGTGTTTTTCGGTTTTTGCTTATTCGGCAAGTAATGTTTTTTTTTTAGTTTTCTTTATGTTTCCTTTGTTGTTTAGGATTGTGATTCTTTCTACTATAAATAGGTGTTATTAGGGCTCTTTTAAGACAGTTTTTACCTAATTCAGAAATAATTCAATTTTCAGCCGTTTTTACGACTGTGTCTCTTTTACACTCTTCCCTGGGTCAAAATTCCTTTCTGGTCGAACTCCCCATAATTTCGGATCGGGTCATAATTCACATTGGCTTTAATTATTCAAGCCATTTAACATTATGGTTCCTGATTCAAATTAAACATAAAAAATTGTACCCATTTGAAATCATTAAACTTACAGGAGAGGGATTTGAATCTAAGGCTTTGACATGAGTAATCCATTTTGATTTACTTGATAACACAACCTCTCCATGAATTCTGCTTACAAACTCATGAATCAGAATTTAAAATTGAGCATAATAAAACCCAGAAATTTGAGCACAGTTGAGAGAGTACAAACCCTGCATATAAAGGCAAAAAAGAAGGAAAATTGGCAAGATCCTGACAAGCCTTGCTACAAATTGGATGCTTGAAATACAAATCCCTGCAAAGAGGAACAGAGTGGTTCACTTTAAAACCACCATTGCCACTACCACTGCAACAGCATCCAGTCCACTGAGTAAGCCTATAAAATCGATCAACCAAGAATGAGAAAATTAAACTAAATTAAAAATGGGTTTATTTATGATTGTGAAATAGAGATGAGTTTTTTAATGGGACCTTGAAGGATCATCGCCAAATTTCCAAACACAGTAATCCCAAGCTTTAGAATCAACAAAGGGTCTAAGAAACTCCACTTCTCTCATGTCTACTTGCAATTTTTGTCTCACTCTCAAAGACAACTTCGTTCAGAAGCTTACAGGCAAGTTTTGTCAACATATATAAGAGCAAAAAGAGTCAAGTAAATCAGTAGGAAATCTAGGTAATAGACCACTAAGGCCTATGCCTGCAGAGGAAAAATTGTTTTTTTTTATGACACAGAAAAACATCGTCCCTCTCAAAAAGGCAAAAAACGGCCACAGAGTTTTTAGAGCCTCTCTTTTCAGTACCATTTTCTTTTTTCTTTTTTTGAAAAATATAACTAAAATTTAAGAAAGTTTAATTATAATTTTAGGCCTGAATTTTTTTAAATTTGTTAATATAATATCTCAATAATTTTTTATTCGGTTTGATATTTAAATTTTGAAAAAAGTTGATAAATTAGTATTTATTGTCAGATTGTTGAGTCAAACAGTTTAGATGTCAAGTCAACCCGACGACTTAGTAGTTCGGCCATCACAAATCGGTCAGAAGCATTAATTGGTTAATTTTTTCAAAATTCAGATATCAATTTGAACAAAAAAAATTATTGTGACACCACACTAGCATATTTTGAAAAGTTTAGACACTAAAATTATATTTTTACCTTGTAAAAATAAAAGCTTATTATTTTTATTTAAACAAAACTATCAATTTTAGCCTAAAGGATTCATAATAACTTTCAATTTGATTATCGAATTTTATGTTTTATTATAAATCAATCACAAGACCCAAAACGACTTCGTTTTATGATGACATGAACGTTTGCCTTTTCACCACGTCAATGAGTCGACTCGTTAGGTTGACATCCATGACATAAAAACAATATTATTTTGAGTTCTGTGGTAACTTGTAACAAATCATAAAATCTTATAATCATAAGTTCCAAAGATTTCAAGTGACTTGGATCTCAAAGGATTCCCATGTGATTTCAAGAACTCCCAAAGATTTCAAGAGATTAGACCCTACATGCCTAAAGGATTCCCATAGACTACAGGAGTCCCAAAGATTTTAGGAGATTTAGATATTATGGATTCCCATAGATTTCAGGTGACTTGGATCCCAAAGCTTGAAAGATTCTCATGGACTACAGAATTCCTAAAGACTCCAAGAGATTTGGATCCTATGGATTCCCATAAACTTCAGGTGACTTGGATTCCAAAAGATTCTTATAGGCTTCAAGTGACTTGGATCCCAAAGACTCCAAAAAATTAGACCCCACATGCTTGAAGGATTTTCATAAACTCTAAGGATACCCAAAGACTCTGGATCCCACATGCTTGGAGGATTTCAATAGCTTGCAGGAGACTTGGACCATGGATTCCCAACGTCTCCAAGCTTCACCTTTGCTCCTTGGGCCTCACTGTAGGCTTTCTTTTGTGTAGTCTTCAAGTCCACCTCATTAAATTCTTATTCAAGTCTTTAAGGATTTTCTTAGAAGGTTAGACTTGCATGAGCCTTCAAGATTATTTCCTTCGTATGTCTCATATCCTCCACATGTTGCGCAATTGATTAACTTTGATTTTTTTGGATTAGCCCACAATAATTATTGGTCTAACACAACTTTTGATGTTTTTGTTTTTTATTTATTATTTTTAGATAAATTAAAAAAATTAATAATATTTTTATTTTAAAAATTTGAAAATAAAAACAGAAAACTACGGCCATACTGCCATTGGCGATTTCCTTTGATGTTGCTTTCCCTCCTCTGTGTCGTTTTGGTTATTATCTCTGTGAAATTATTAAAATTTGAACATAAAATTATTGGATGTATAATAGTGTTAGTGCGACAATGGGTCAATCACAAACCCCAATCATTTACATCACAGGAACTACATATTTATTTTATATTTTTTATTGGAGAATTTGGAAAATTGAAAAAACATGATCAAAGGGTAGTTTTTGGAAAAAAATGAGTAAAAGGTGTACACTTAATAATAAGAGTGTACATTTAGTAAATATATTTTTTTAATCAGCATTTTGACTTGATATGAGGGCAGAAAAAGAGTTGTTGATCCTGTACTATTATGACTATTATGTAGCTTTGTTATGATAAAAAAATTTATGTAGCTTTATTATACAAGTAAATTATTACTTTATTTTGGTGAATATATTCATGTTGGATTTGAAATTATGTGATTTTTTTTGCCAGAATAGAAATTCATACATTAATATCATCAATCAAAATATCCTCCAATTGTTTTGGAGGATTTACAAACCAATTAGATAATAAACATTGTTTCATAACCATCGAGGCTACCCAATGGGAAGCTCTATTAGACTCTTTGGTAACCCATACAAAGTTACACGAGATAAAATGAGACTGCAAACTCTTAATGAGTTACAATCTTGCTTAGACATATGTTGGAGCTTCTAACCTTCTGCCATTTAAAATTTGAACTGTTTTCAAACAATCAGTTTTAAGAATAATATATGGCCAGCCCTCTTGATTTCATTTCTCACATTCCATATAAATAGCTTCAATTATAGCAAAGAGAGTTAATTCTATTATAAAGGTGATTGATGCCTCAGTAACAAGATTTCCTCTTTCATCTATCAGTAGAAACGTAATAGCAACTCTTGAAGAAGATTGACAAAATCCTACATCAACATTAATTTTAACACTCCCTTGAAGAGGTACTGAACATGTCTGTCTCATAGAAGTAGGACGAGAATTTTTATAATAAAAGCATTCCTTCTATTGGATGAGATTTAGTTCCTCTATCAAAGATTTTGCAAGACTAACTGTCCTTTCTGGATTAGGGCAATTACCCTTGAAATTTTTTTGGTTACATTCCCAAAGAAGGCTTGCAACGTGTTGTGGTGCGTGATCAAATCCTTCCTACTTAAGAGTTTGTATGACAGTGAACCACCAAGCTACTATTGAGCCAGAAGATATATTAACATTTTTAATTCCAAAATTAGAAGCAAACAAAGTTGCTCTAGAATGATGACACTCTATATTTTAAGATTTTCACCACATAACTCACATAATTCAGTCTCCACCAGTTTCCTTCTCTTTAATATGTGTTTGGTTGAGAGGGCATTGTTAAAAGCCCTCCATATAAAAGTTGCATGTCTAGGATAAATTTTCTCTCTCCATATAGAGTGCCAGCAATTTTTTGACACTTGAGAATCATACCTGCTTGAAAAACCTTCTTGATCTAATTGATTAAGAAGAAATTTGTAAGCAGACTTTGTTGAGTAATTGCCATTTTTTGAAGGTTCCAATATCAATTTGTCTTCTGAAGCTTCATCACCAATACCAATTTTGAGAATCCATTGTGTTTCATAATCTAAAAACAGAGCATTTAGTATATCCATGTTCCATCTTCTGTTAGGATTAATTAGACTCTTAACACATTTGGTATAATAGGCCTCTGAAATTGTATTTTAAATTGAGGAAGGCCCTTGACCCATGGTTCTCCCTAAATAGTAGTCTGAAAACCACTCTTAATCTGTTTTCTTGCACCTTTGACCAGCAATTCTCTAACTTCCAGAATACCCTTCTAGGCCCATGAAGCTTTTGAAGAATTAGTCTATGCATCCCAAAAACTGGAGAAAGGAAAATAAATGGCTTTATAAATTTTTGATAGTAAAGAGTGAGGCTCAACCATTATTTTCCATGCTTGTTTAGCTATCAAAGCTAAATTGAATTTAGAGGATTCCTTATAGCCTAAACCTCCTTCCATCTTAGGCTTGGAAATACTATCCAATTTTATGAGATATCACCCTTGCTAATCCATTTCCCCTTTCCACCAGAATCTAGCCACCAACCTATTAAAAGTATTACAAAAGGAAGAAGGAAGTTTAAAACAGCTCACCACATGAACTAGCAAAGCATTAAGAACAACTTTGATAAGGACTTCTCTTCTTGCATGAGAGAAAAACTTAATTCTCCAAGAAGCTGCCTTTAGTCTTAATTTCTAAATTATAAAGTCTAAAGACTTTTTTTTTTTTTGGCTCTATCCTAGTTAATTGGAACTCCTAAATAAACCTCATCACCTTTCATCAGCTTCATCCCCATTTTCTCTACAATATGATCTTTCCCAAATTAACGGATTGTTATTGCTGAACAGAATACTATTCTTCTCATTATTGATTCTTTGGCCAGAGAGATTCTTATAAGAAGATAAGATCATTCTGAAGGAGTCTATCTCAGTATTAGAAGCTTCACCAAAAAATAATAACATCATCAGCATTTATAGGATGTGTTAGTTGGGGACTATTCTACAAAACTTGAATTCTTTGATAGTTCATAAATCAACATGCCTCTGGATGTAAAAGGATATAAAATTTAAGGCCAAAATGAACAAGTAAGGGGACAAGGGTCCCTTGTCTGAGGCCTCTCCCTGGAATAATAGAATCAGATAGGCATCCATTAATTAGAATATTATAAGTAATAGTGGGGACACAATGGAACACCCAGTTTACAAAAGTTGAATGAAACCCCAAACTCTTCAATACTTTCATTGAAAACTTCCAACTTAGTTTGTCATATGCTTTCATAATATCAATTTTAATTGCACAATTAAATTTCTTTTTGAACCTAATTTTTTAAAAGCATTCACAACTTCATGAAAAATAAGCATGTTATCATGCATATTTCTACTTTTAATAAAAGGATATTGAAACTCAGAGATTAAAACATTAAGATGAGGTTTCAATCTATTGACTAAAATTTTTGCAATGATTTTGTAGATATAATTGTAGAGGCCGATTGGCCTAAAGTGAGATACCTTACTTGGATAGTCTTTCTTAGGAATCAATGTCAGATATGTCTTGTTGATAGTTGGATGAAGAACTCCTATTTCAAAAAAATATTTGACAGCAACAATGACTTTTGATTTGATAATTTCCCAATTCTTCTGATAGAATGCTCCTAAGTGCCCATCAGGTCCAGGGAGGAGCCATGCCAAAAATAGCTTTTTTTATCTCAACATCTGACACTGTATCAATGAGGTGATTATTTATTGCTTCAGTCACCAGTGGCCTTATCACCTCATCTATTTCAAACAAATCTCCTTGCTCTAGTTAAGAATACAGATTCTGGTAAAATTTAGAGATTTCATCTCAAATCTCTTTTTCTAATGACACCTATCTACCTTAAGAATTCTTCAATCTCAAAATTAAATTCGCCAGCTTCCTTTGTAAAGCAGTGGAATAGAATTATTTAGTATTTCTATCCCCTCAGTAAGCCAATTCAAATGAGCCCTTTATTTCTAATGGAGTTCTTCCATTTTCCACAAGGTAGAGATTTCATAGATTAATTCTGCCTCTGTCACCTTATTGTTGCCCCCTATTTTGAGAGAGGTAGAGAGCTTCCAAATTCTAATTAAGCTCTTTAATTCTTTCACCATAATGCCCCACATTCTTCTTACCTTAGTATTTAAACTTTCTAGCACATGTTGAAAGTTTCCCTGCCAATTGCCTACAATTTCTGGCATTGTGGAAAGAATTCCAAGACTCCTCCATAACCTACTTTCATTGTTGATGAAACGTCCATTTTACCTCAAATCGTATGCACCCCCCCTTGAAAGGAGAATTTGATCCCATTCTGCATCAATACTATTAGCCTGTGGTCACTGCCAATGAGTTTCTCATTGATAACATATGCTTTATATAATTCCCACCTCCAATTTCCATTAGCAAGGACTCTGCCACTTGCCTTCTACCTTGTTACTTACTTTACCATGTAAATTCTGGTCCAGTACTTCTAATATCTTCCAATCCATTGTCTTACATCCAATTCACAAATTCCCTAACCTCCTAACTCATGACTTTAACTCCACCTTGTTTCTCTAAGCTCTTGGCAATTATATTAAAATCTCCACAGCATGCCCATTTATACTCCTCCTCAGGATTGAGAGAAGACCAAATCTCATAAACTCTTTGCCTTTGAGCTCTCACAAAATCTCCATAGATAAAAGACTGGTACAACTTTTTCTGAATATTCTTCCTATAACATTTATAATAGATAAAATTTTTATTTGCAGAGAGTATGTCTATCTTGATACTCTGGTTCCATCATAAAGCAAGTCCCCTAGAGGTACCAATTGGCTCTAAATAATATGCAAAAATCAAAACCAAGCTTAATTCTTAATTTTTCTAGCATCATCAAATTATTTTTAGATACATAAAGAAACTCCACATTTGGACAGTATTGAGCCAATAATATGCTCAAGTGTTGAACTGTCAGGTCCTATCCTATGCCTTGATAGCTCCAACAAAGTTGAATCATGGTTGGATGGGGCTTTAGGCGAGCCACCACTGCCTTGTTTGGATTTTTTGGGGAGACTTATGGAATCCTCAACAACATCACCTTTCTCCTTAAGTGCTACTAAGTCATGATCATAGTATTTGTTGGAGAGGGTCTCAGATTTAGTTTCTTCTAAACTATACTAGTTGCAAAGCAGCACCTCACCTTGAATAAGAGCTTCTGTTATGTTGGGCCTTTTGGAATCTAGTGAACCATGAGAACCAGTCAAGCCATATGCTTCAGTTTAAATCTTATAACTTTCCTATTGCTTTGATTTTTATGGTCCTGAGGTGAGTTGGAGCCCAACACAAAACTAGACAGGCCTGTGTCAACTTCTAATTCATTAGAACTAGTGGGCTTAGGACTCTGAAAGACTTCATCTATTTTATGGGCCTTTAATTTATGATGGGCTCATTGAGTCTTCTCTTATTCTTCATTAGTTGGAATCTTAGTTGATTCTAAATTAAATTGTTTTCTCTTTACCAAAATCGAGTTGCCTCCAAGATTTAACTTTTCAACTTGCTCTAGATTGTTCTCTACAAGATTTAGCAGTTTTAACTTCTATATGACAACTGTCAATCTGAGACCCAGTTGAATGTGAAGACCCATAAGTATGGATCTCCTTTCCTCAAGCCTCACCACTTGTCCCCTCAATTAATAAACTTTCTGAAAAAATTTTTACCCAATTGTGTCGTTACCGAAGATTGACCACCACTGCCTTCACGACTTCTCGAAAATATGGAATTTTCCCATCTTCAATATGAGAGTTACTCTTCCCTTCTTTTCCAAAAAAAGCTTTTCTTTCTCCAAATTTGATCTCTACACAAATCCACGGTCTATAGTAGATTTTTCTGGCTCCAGATCATCAATTGGTTTGGTGATAAATGAACACTTCCATTCTCTATGTGCAAGGGAGCCACATTTATTACAAAAGAATAGGAGTTTCTCATAATGGAAATTGACCCATTTTTCTCTTCCATGATGATGGTTCTTAAAACCCAACAGAAGCGAATTCTGAATGAGACCTATACTCTGATGCTGAGAATAGGATCCCAGCACAAAGGGTCTTCTACCTTAGGATCAACCTCTAATAACCCTTTGAAGATTCTTCCAGCTATAGTTTTAGCATTAGCCACAGTAATTTGGTCCAGAGGCAGACCATGAACCCACACCCATATTTCTCCTTCTCGAAAGAGTAATCATGCACAAACAAGGAAGATTCTCATCGTTGTAGGACCAGTAGATGATATTGTACATGTCAGAGTTCCCTCTCCTAGATCATGTTCTTATTTTCTTCTGAGAAGAATTTGAACTTAAAGATGTTTCTTTCTTCTGTTCCTGCCACTTCAAAGCTATGCTTTAGTTTCCAAACTCTTGTTAAGATAATTTAGATTAGATAAGCATGAAAATTCCTCTCTGCAATTACTTTCCCAATCAGGTAGAGTGAAGGAGCATTGACTGCTTCTGTCATACTGGTTTCTAATTGCAGTGTTTTGATTGAGGGGTTAAACTCGCATCCCTATCTTTAATGCTACATGAACTACCAGATGCCATTAAGAAGAATTAAATGTACAAGTGGAGAGAAAGAGAAAATGTAATGAAGAAAGAAAAACAAGAAAGCAATACTCAAGATTATAATAAAGTGAATACTAGAGATATTTAGTTAACAATAGAGAACTCAAGGAAGAGACTAATAGAGGGAAACTCTCTCACTCATACATTGTTGAAGTTCATCATAGAATCCATAATTGTAATAATTTTTCTATTGTCCAATTGTTTGCTTATTAGTCATAATCATATAATAAATATGAATAAATGTGGCTAAGAGGGAGATTGGTAAAAATATTTAATCGCCCCCATATTCTATCTAATTTGATGATATTTTGATAAATTAAATTAATTATATATTAAGATCAAGTTCTCTTCAACTGATTTCTATTAAACTGAACTTATTTTTACTGATTAAAATTGATTTTTGATAATTAAAACTGATTTTTACTGAACTTATTTTTGCTGAACTGATTTTTACTGACTAAAACTGATTTTTACTGATTATAATTGATTTTAAAAGCTTTTTTGAACTTATTTTTACTGATTTTGCTGATTAAAACTGATTTTTACTGAATTTATTTTTACTTATTAAAATTTATTTTTACTTATTAAAACTGATTTTTACTTATTATTTATTTTTTTAAGTTGAAGAGAACATGACCTAAATAATAAATAAATTTTATAATAAAAAAACCTAAATATAACTATTTAATAATTAAAAAAACCTGAGTTTCAAAAAAAAATGTTAAACAAAACGTAAATTTTAATAATTAAATGATATATTAATTTGTAATTATATAAGAAGAAAACATAAAACTATATAAAAAAAATCCAAAGCCAATTATAATTTGATATAAGAAATAAAATCCTAAACTTACTGCCATCAAATACAATATAAGAACTATATAAAAAAAATTATGATTGACTTTAGAAGTGGGGAATCGGTACTATAGTTGATGAACTTTTCATTTGGAATTCAATAATATAAAATGGGAATACTTGAGATATTAATTAGAAATTACTTTATTATATAGTTGAAAAGTATAAAAAGAAATTTAAGTTATTTGATTATTTGATATTTATTTATTTATATTTTATGTTTTTATTTTTAAATCAAAATATAGTGAAGTCAGGCTTTGGCGCAATGGTGGATGCGCTGACTTTCCGTCCTCGGGTCTAAGGTTCGAGCTTTAGAAACGGCCTATT
>CAOJBK012449169.1:0-10702 GCA_948294925.1 Codiaeum variegatum | reverse complement strand
GATTTTGTTTATTTACTTTTAAATATTGCATGCAATGTTAAAGAGCCTAAAGAGAATGAAACTTTGAATTTTATTGAATGCTTTAGAATGTACCTGTAAAGGCTTCCTACATATCTCCTTATAATAGATTTTTGAAAAGATGAAGTACATGGTAATTTTTGGAAAATCAGGTCCACGTAGTTCTTGTTATAGTAATGCAATGCCTGAATACATGCTCATGCAACAAGAACACTAGATGAAGTATTTCTTAAGTTGATCGCTGTTGGTCTGATGATTGAACTCATTGTCGTCGACTTTCATCAGAATGAATTCCCTGCCTGACATGATCTTTTTGATAATGTATGGTCCACTCCAAGGAGGTTTAAATTTCCTTCGAGGGTCTTGTACGACTTGTCTGATTTCTTTTAGGACTAGGCGGCCTTCCTAAAGATTACAACTCTGAACCCTTTTGTTGAAATGTTTTACAGGCCTTATATGATAGTTCTAAGTATGGTGAAGTACTTCTAATCTTTTCTCATCAATCAGGTTGAGCTGGTCGTAGTAGGCTTATTGCCAGTCGAGTTTAGAAATCTGAGCTCCTTGGAGAACTCTGGTTGTCTGAATCTCTAACTCTATAGGGAGGACTACTTCCGTTCCATAAACAAGTGAGTAGGGTGTGGTTCTAGTAGTTGATTTATATGTAGTTATGTACCCAATGAGGACACTTAGTAGATGGAGATGCCAATCTTTGTGATTAGTGATCATTTTCTGAAGCATATTTTTAAATGCTTTATTAGCAGCCTCAACTGTGCCATTGATCTAAGGTTTGTATTGTGAAGACTTATGGTGTTCTATCTTTTCTTCCTTCAGAAGAGTGAATACCTCTTTCTGGTAGTGGGAGTCGTTATTTGAATTATGGTATGAACCTTTCTCATCTATAAAAACAATTTGACTAAAATTTGAAGTATAACATACATTTAACCCTATTTAAATGTTTAATAACTTGTTAATAAGTTTAAATATCACAATGCAACATTTCATAATAACACATAACTTGTTAAATAAAATATTAAGATAACTCAAGATCAAAATCAAATGTTAAAACTTAACATAGTCATAAAAATGTCTATTACAACTGCATAGCATATATAGTCAACATGGTGTCTATCACCAAACTTACAAAACGTAGGGCATAACACAAAACATGAAATATGATAGATAACTAAATTGAAATGCTGAAAATAAGTTCTCAGTAGTTTGTGTCAATCTTGAAAATGGCTGGGACATAGACAACTCAATATTAGATGCTTGAGCTTTACTTTATGAGTTGTGCATATCTCCTTTGGTTATAAGTGTAAAACCTAATTTTTACACCATTAAATCTGACCCATTAATACAAGTCCAACGGATCTCCCTGAGCTTAAATCGAACTTCAAACGGACCTAAAAAATCGAGCCCAGAACTTATAAAAACTGACGCATAAATTTCACCACAAATGCATGCTTTTACGGTCAAACGCAAGCGTTTCATCACAAACTCATGAATTTGGTGCAAAACATATGTGTTTTGACTGAAACACATGTGTTTTATCCCTTGAGGGTTCTGGTATGAATCCTTATAAACTGACCCTTTTCAGAATAATTTATGGTTCAATGTTTTGAATTCTAAAGCACTAAAAATGATTTTCTGAGCTCCTAAACACTTCATAAACATAAAAATCTTGGTTCAATTGATCTAAGACTCTGGAATTTCATTACAAACACTACAGTTTCTGTTAGTTCTGATGTTTAATCCTTCCAGTTCTAGTTTAGATAGACGCACACAAGTACCCTCCCAGCATAATAAAGACTCGTTCCAGTTTCGTCAAGCCTTCCGATCTGCCGATTCGAAAGTCTCATAAAGCAAAGGTAAAATGAGTACAGTCAAACAATTTTCTCTCAATTTTCATATTATTCTAGACCCTTTAATACTTAACTAAGGCATGTTTATCAAAATCAATTTTAAGCCCTTTTAATCTAATTTAGGCATGTTTATGAAAGATATGTTTTCATAAAATCAATTCGATTTGAACCCTAAAATGAACTTAGGTAATCTAATCATATTTAAAATTACTTTTCCTTTAATCAAAATCTGAAATCAATTAATGGCCTATTTAATTAACAATTTTATTAAACTTAAATTGTTAGCTACTGAACATCAAACCATCCCACTATTATCAAAATACTCCACCCTTCTTGAGAAGGGAGAATGACGTGGGGTTTGATTCCCATTCAAAGGGATACGCACATAAGTCATTCATGGCTTCAACTCTAAATTTGTATTTTTTATTATTATTTCATTATTATTGTTCTTATTGTTTAGTCCTTTTTATTTACCGCTATGTTTATTATGTTCTTTGTTATTATTTTTCATATTATTTACTATATTGTGTATGGATTGTCTTTGGGGAATGTGTGCTCCTCACAAATCATAAGATTGGAGGGAAGGTCCCCTATTTCTATCATTGTTTTGGAATTGTAATTTAATTTCTTTTTTTTTTGGGTGATGTGCCTTCCCTAGAATCTGAACTGGGCTAGAGGAAAGACCCCTATTCAATTCCCTATTTTACTGCTTTATATGATTGTCATCTGCATTCTAACAAGCTCATACATCATATCATTATTGTGATACTTGTTCATGCATACACAAAAACCATATTTTAACCGAAATCACATTATTTTAAGCTAAAAGTTGTTATGTAAAATGGAAAAAACTATTTTTCATAAAATGTTTAATCATATCATAAATCCCTGAACCCCCTTTGGTTCCAAAAAGAACAACTTTTCCAATTAGGTAGAAATAATTAATTTTCTAAAATGAAGTTAACTCAAAAAGGTTTTTTGATCAGCTTAGAAAATCATTTTCTTAAAGTATTAAGTGGTGACTCTGTACACTTTAGACACCATGTGCATGCCAACGGATAAATGTGGATGCACAAATGTGGGACTCGACCACAATCTACGATACCATGTGTAATCCAACCCCTCGTGGTTGGTTTCCTCAAGCCGCAAAGCTCGCTAATGCACTAGGAAAATCCTACAGGCCGCATAACTAGCGACTCCACTGGGGGCATTTGGAAAGCTGACAAAAAACTAAGTGGATTTTTTTGAAAAATAATATTTTGGCTTAACGTTATTTGAAATTAGGTTTCATGCATCACTTCACATGCTCCTATATTTTAGGAAAACCTAAATAGAGAGTAACATCAAGTGAGCTTCCTTCCTTAGGACTACTTGGCTAATAGTGAATTCTACCAACTTCGAGGTGTACCCCTTGATCCATTCGGTTGGGGTAACGAGGTCGCATGTACCACCAAACCCACACAAACCTGCTTGGTTCACATGTGGTTAGGTATATTGCACCTCCAGTCGATGGGGACTTACTAAACCACCAAACCATCATGTAATGATTAGCGTTGACTCTAGGTCTCGTATACTATAACAACTCTATATTACTATCATCATGAAACCTTTTTCTTTAATGCTTACTTGCATACATTACAACATCCAAAATATTGAAGTTGGGTAAAGTACACCTTTTTCAAACAAAATCTAGTCCCTTAAACACTCACCCTCTTTTTATACTACATGCATGTTACTGGTTTTTACTCTTTTTTGTTCAAAGAGCTGATACTCAAATTCTTGTCCTTTTCTTAAAGGTCACCATGTCTACTAGAGATATCCCACCCGCCAATCTTGTTACTAATGCCATTCGTCCCAAATATACTACTCCACCTGCTAATATCACTGCCATGCTCACTAAAATTATGAGAAGGTAAGAGGAAGCCATGAAGACTCAACAAGAGACACTCACTGCCATGATGCAATCTCAAGAGTACACTATTTTGAGCAAGGTTCAAGCCATGCTATCATAAGTTGGGATCCAGCCTAGCAACTATGCTTCCTCCTCTTTTTCTAGGAAAGACCCCATTATAGATGAAGTCATTGTCTTAAACCCACAATCTGAATGTGGGACTACCACTCCAATTGCTCATGATGTGGATCCTTTCCCAAAGGGAGAACAAGAACATCCCCTCTTCAAGTCCATGATAGAAAAATATGAGGATATGGAGAAGACCTTGAAAGCTCTCAAAAAGAAAGAAAAGCTTCTACATGTAAAGGAACTAAGTCCCTTTCCCAATGCTTTTTCAAATGCCTAATTTTGAAAAGTTAAATGGTACCTCCTATCTTGAAACCCACTTGAGAATATATAATGGGACACTTCATCCCTTAGGTGTGGAAGGCTAGCCCCTTGCTCAGCTTTTCCAACAGTCACTTAACGGTGCGGCTCTGACCTGGTTTGTACAACTAGATAATTCTAAGAAATAGACATGGGAATATATCTGTACTGATGTTGTTAAGTAATCCTACTATAATCAAGAAGTTGATATTAAAATAAGGGATCTTGAAACTATTAAACAACAGCCTAAGGAAACCTTTTCAGCTTTCATTACTAGATGGAAGGAGAAAGCCTCCCAGATGGTTAACAAACTTACTAAACCTGAGCAAATTGACATAGTGGTCAAGAACTTACTACATGTGTATCGAGAAAGAATGATGACTTAGTACTTCCCAGATTTTAAGGATTTAATTCATATTGGCACACGCCTTGAAAATGGGATTGACTTTAGCCTTATCAAGGATGACACTCATACCTTATCCTCTAGGTTCAAGAAAGAGAACAATTCTGAGAAAGAGGATGAAGTTAATGCAATATCAGCCCGTAAGCCACTCCAAATTCAATGGAGGGAATTCACCAACTTGAGGGGGTTAACATTGAGCTATCTCCTTCAAACCATTAGAACCTAAGCCAATTCCCAATCCACTGCCAAAAAACTTTAACATGAATGAGAGGTGCGGTTATCACCAAGGGCCAGACCACTGAACTTATGATTGCAAGGCCCTTTGGTACAAGATTCAAGATCTTATTGATGCTGACCAAAGTTTGCTTCCTACTATGAATATCAACACTAATCCCCTCTTTGAGCATAATATAAACACCATACTAAATGAATTTGAGGAGGGTGATTCTATATATCTCATTACTGATGTTGTATTCCTAAGCAATTATCATTACACTAGAGAAGACCAATCTTCCTTAGAGAGGTCTCTCTCCCCAAATTGCTCACTACCGATTTCCCAACCTTCCTTAGGAAAATCAATCCACAATGACTCCAACTGTGTCATCATCGACCTATGACGTTTGGGTGAAGACATAGATGCCATTACCAGAAGTGGCGAAATTACCCAAGCGTCTATTTTCATTCCATCTATCATTCAATAAGTGACTCAGTCTAAAGGGACTCCTAAACCTAAAAAGGATTCCCTACTCAAACAATTAAAGAAGATGTAAGCCAATATCTCCATCTGGAATCTACTCACGTATTCTTATGCTCATCACCAAGACTTTTGAAAATGTTGAGCAAATGTCAGACATCACCTAACATCTCACCTGAGACTCTTGTATATGAACTCCACAAAAGGAACATCCATTTCCTTCTCTGACAATGAGATCCCACCTGGGGTCCCCACAATGATTCCTTCTACATTACCATCATCACAAGTGAGAAAATTATCCTTATGACTCTAGTTGATAATGGGTCTACGCTCAATGTGTGCCCGCTGAAAGTTGCAAGATGCCTGGGGTTAACTGCCATAGCTTTCACCCCTTTAGACCAAATCGTACGGGCTTATGATAACTCTAAGAGAGAAGTTCTCAGAGTTTCACTCTAACCATCACTATGGGCCCAACTACTTTCAAGGTTCCATTTCAAGTTATTGATGTACCATCATGCTTCCATTTGCTTCTAGAAAGGCCATGGATCTATTAGACCAAAGCTGTGCCATCAACTCTATATTAGAGAGTTAAGTTCCCACTGAAGAATGGCATTGCCATTATTAAGGCAGATTCGTCTGGAAAATTTAAAGTTCTAATAATTGTTCTTATCTTGGGAATCCAGCTCAAGTTTTTGGCATATCATTTATCCAACTTCTCATTTATCCAGTTCATCCACACTGCTGAAAATCTAAAAGAGCCACTCGCCTTGGACTTTGATCCATATTGTAACCTGATGATTGGAAACATTCTGAAGCATATGGCCTATTTTCCTGGCATGGGCCTGGGTAAGAACCAACAAGGTATAAAATCTTTTAATGAATATCCTACATCCATTCCACCATTTTGCTTGGGTTATAAACCCACTAATGATGAAATCAAGGAAGAGAAAGGTCTGAAATTACCAAATAAGGGGAGAAGCTGACATCCTCATGAGGTCATTCTTCAAAACACTAAATGGATATTTTGTAAAAGGAGAAATAGTTCCTTACTATGCTTTTTTGGAACCATGGATCTGCCCTATGACTGGCATCAGGATCCTTGGATTTGAGCTATTTTCTTATGTGAAACTGACTGCTGAAGATCACCATCTCATATACCACTTAGAAAATGACTATGAAGAGAACATGGAAGCAAGCCTCTTTGATGACATAATTGTTCTCACTGATAAGGAGAAAGCATCTGACCTCTCTATTCTAATCAAGCTTGCCGATGGAAAACTGAAGAATTGGCAGTTTGACAACAATCCTATTATGGTTAAATATGAGAATGAGTCTAAATCAAGTATTGAATCTGAATCAAATACTGAATCTGAGTCTAGTACTGAGTTAGAGTCTTTTTCTAAGTCTGATTATGATGTAACTGGTCCATCGAGCTTTAACTATGAGTATGATGCAACTTTGGACCTATCTCCAATTTCAATTAATAAGACTACCAAATTTTCTTGCTACGAGCATGTCTCTTTATTTTCTTTTTATTGTTCCAATTAATGAATCTAACCTTAATCAAATAGAAAAAGAGAATAAAACAATTAAAAAAATAAAAGATGCAGTTAAAGAGCCCATAAACACTGGCACTCATGACATGCCTAAAAACACACACATTGCATATGCATGCTCAAACAAACAGGACACTGAATCTACAACCAAGTGATTCAAAGTTTACTGTGCCTAGAAGCCTAACGATATGATTGAGCTCGATCCCAGCATCATTATCTAGAAAATCCTGATATATCCAAATTATAAGCCTATCAAACAAAAGCTCAAACTCATGAAGCCTGCTTGGTCTATTCCATTCAAGCAAGAAGTAGCTAAGCAGCTGTCTCACAGATTCATTGAGCCGATTAAGTACCCATCCTAGTTGGAAAATATCATCCCAGTACTGAAGAAGGACGAGAAAGTCAGAATGTGTGTTGATTATCAAGACTTGAATAAGGAATGCTCTAAGGATGATTTCCCACTACCCCATATAGACCTCTTGGTCGATGCACTAGCTAGTTCAGAGATGGTTTCCTTAATCGATCTGACTAAAGTGTATAATCAAATCTTGGTTCATCCTTGACATGGAAAAAATAGTTTTCATCAACTACTATTACAAAGTAATGTCATTTAGGTTGAAGAATACTGGAGCCACCTATTATAGAATGGCCACTACTATTTTTCATGACTTAATGCATAAAGAAATGGAAGTCTACATCGATGACATGGTCATAAAAGGTGCTACCCCAGAACTGCATCTACAAGCACTGAAAAAGTTCTTCCTTAGACTTCGATAGTACAATCTCAAGCTAAATCCCAATAAGTGCATATTTAAGGCCTCATCTGAAGTATTCCTAGGTTACGTGATTGGCAAGAAAGGCATTGAAGTGGATCCAGTCAAATATAAAGCCATTCTAGACATGCCACTTCATAGAACTGAAAAGAAGATAAGAGGCTTTCTGGGCCACCTACAATACATCATTCAGTTCATCCAATAGTTAGCAGACACGTGTGGACCGATATTCAGCCTACTCAAAAAGAATTCCTCCAAACAGTGGAATAAAAAATGTTAGAAAGCCTTCAAACAAATAAAGGAGTACCTTCTAAGTTTTCCATTCTTGCAACCCTCTAGACTTGGTCAACCTCTATTGCTTTACTTGATTATTACTAAAGAAGCTGTGGGAGCCATGATGGCACAAAAGGCCTCGGACTCTTACAATGAGAATGCCATCTATTACTTGATTAAGAGAATGCTAGTCATGAACTCAAGTATAAATACATCGAGAAACTCCGCCTAGCTCTATTATAGGTTTGCCACAAGTTGAGGCATTATCTGAGAGCATACATCACACAGGTCCTCACTAATTCGAGTCTGCTTAAATATCTCATAGAGAAGCTTGTCCTAGATAGTAAAATGGCTATATGGATGGAAGTCTTGGTAGCTTACGACCTCAAGTACATTAAGAGAAAGCCCACCAAGGGTAGTGTTATCATCAATCAATTGGTTGCTTCTCCAACTGATGATCAATAGGAAGAATATGAATTTCCAGATGAAGACATCCTTTTCCTTTAAACTAAAACATGGAAAATATACTTTGATGGAGTTGCCAACCACAAAGGGTATGGTGTTGGTTTGGTGTTCCTTACACCTATTGGCGAAAGCTTGCCTCTAACAATCAAACTGGATTTCAAGGTAACCAATAATGAAGCTGAATATTAAGCATTTGTATATAGGTTAGACTCAACTCTCCAGATTGGCATCAGAAACTTGGAGGTCTACGGTGACTCCAACCTTATTATCTCGTAAGCCTTGGGAAAATGGAAAATCAAAGAGGAGCGAATGGTTCCTTACCATAAGCGCCTCGAGGAGTTGGCCAACACCTTTGATAATTTGTCATTCCATTATCTTCCAAGAACTCAAAATAGATTTGTTGATGCATTAGCAAATCTCGCATCCATGATAGATATACGTGATGAGTTTATTATTCATCCTATTTCAATAAGCATCAAGTGCCAACTGAGTATTTAGGGTTATTGTATGAACATACAAGTCAAAGAGAAACCATGGTACTGGGGCATCTACATCTATCTCACTAAAGGTGAATATCCTGAAGGTGCCCTCAAATTAGAAGGAGAACCATTAGACAACTAGCTAGTGGGTCTCGTTGCCTCGCAATGTATGAAGGTTCTCAGGTGAGTCTTCTTCCTTTGTTGTGTTATTCATACTTCATTTTCTTCTTCCTTGCTAACCCTCGGTTAATCTGCAGAACCCCTAGTGGACCAAAAGGCGAAGGTTATCTTGAAGGAGGTCACCAAGGCCATGGTCGAGGCTTTTCCAGAGGTGGACTTCCCTCTCTGTCCTATCAATAACAAGGCCTTTTTGCCCATTCTTTGCTTCAGAATTGGACTGTTGTGGATGTGGACCTTCGAGGAGAATTAGGCTGTAGTAGCCTTAAGGAACTAAAATGTAAAGGAGTTCTTATACCGATATTTGAAGAACTTCAGGATTGAGAAGGAGAACTTAGACTCCACATCAGAGCATGATCCTACTACTCTCGCTATCGCAGTCACTAATGATGAGGATGAGAAGTGGCTGGGCTCGTTAGGGGCGATGCTGAGGATATCTCCATGGATGACCTGCCTGAGGAAGAGGTACTTGATGTGCCCCTAGTTAGGAAGAGGGGGTCTATTATTATAGTCGAGCCTTCTATGGCGACTCAGACGCCAGCAGCCAAGGGAAGGAGATTGAAGAGGCTTCATAGGGGGCCTGTGGAGGAAACTTTCAAGGCTGTTTAGGCTATTGATGTTTTGGCTGAGGTTCTAACCTAGGCCTCTACATCCCAACCTCATTTCAATTCCTCAATGTATGAAAATATTTTTCTTATTTCTTCTATTCATCTTTTACTCTGTCCAATTTCTTCTATTGTTTTGGTTTCTTTTACAAGGGACAAGTCAGCTGGTGAGAGGGATGAGCCAACTGGTGTGGCTGAGACAAGTGCCCAATCAAATTTCATCCTGCCTAGGGATGACTCCATCTTATTGAGGGAGATGACGGAGACCCAAGCTGCTAAAGGGGCTTTAGAGTCACTTCTCAGACTTTCGTGGCCACTTAGTGCCATTTACCTGGCCTTTGACCCTCACGAGGTGGATCAATCCATGGCACCGGTGGTCATTAAAGCCTTGTCTAACCTTGTTGGGCTAGATAAAGGGGCAAGCATCCCACCATCTTTTCCTATAGCTTTTGAAGATGAAGGGGCTATCGAAGCTGAGAGGCTAGTTGAAGTTTCTAATGTGGGCAGGAGGGTGTACACATACATTTGTTGAGAGACCCTTCCAGTACCCTCTGCCTATAGAACTAACCTGTCCGTCGGGCTACTTAAGAGTGCTCTAACTCAGTCCATGGGTGATGGTTCTTTAGGTCCCCCAAACCTGGTCATCTCTAAGGATTAGGCTTCACATGTCTTGAAAGTTTTTTAAAATTTTCATGATCTTACTTCTCACCTTCTTCTTGTTTACAAGAGGTTGCTGATCACTTTGATGAGCTATTGAATGAGATGAGAGCCAGCCAGGCCTCAAACAAAGCACTGCAGAAGCAGGTGTCTATGATTTAGAAGGCTATTGAGGAAAAAGATAAGCTTTATCTGCTGATAAGAAGGCCTTAGAGGCTTGTTCTCCTTAGCTGAAGTCCCTCCAGGAGAAGTACCAAGATATGGAGTCTGCTAATGAATTTCTGAGGTAGTAAACTACTGGTCTGGAGGTAGACAATGCCGATCTCTAGGAGCGCTTGCAAACGGTAGCTAGCAAGGCTTAGAATTCCAATGAGGTGGTTGACATTTATGTCAAAAAGATGGAGGCCTTAGTGGATAAGATGC
>CAOJBK012448953.1:0-11278 GCA_948294925.1 Codiaeum variegatum | reverse complement strand
ATGAGAAAACCCTCTAAAAGAATTCTAAAGGGGAGGAGAAGGAGACCACAAAGCATGTGGTCATAAACAACACATACTCCTTTAGGCCCAAAGGAATGCAAAGGTTAGGGTCAGAATAAGGTAAGAGGAAGGATGCAAAAGTGTAATTTCAAAAGCAACACTATCAAAATTGAGTTGGAAACAATCCCAATCGACACTGAACTTAGGCTTGACCTCCCTCCAAGAAGGAGGCACACTGCATTTGAGGAGGTTGGCAGTGGAGGTACAAGCTTGGCATTGAGGGAACTAGCTTTTGAGAGCCATTGAAAGAATGAGAATGAATGAAAAGCTTAAAGAAATTGAGAAGGAAGCTAGAAGCTTAAAAAAGTAGGGATTTCAGAAGTGAAAATGAGGAAGTAGAAGACTTTTCATTTTCTCCACCATTATGACACATGGCAAAAAATTTAAAGCAGCAAGACGCCATGTGGCAGAGAAAATGAGTTTTGAAAGACACCACCTTCATCTTTGAAGAAGGACAGTATGGAGACCTTCCACCAAGCACTTTGCAAATCAAGAAACAAAGACAAAAATCTTGGAAATCATACTAAGATGATACTGGGAGAATGACAAAAAGTAAAAAAGAAGTTGGGAAAGTGATCTTTGAACAATGACAGTAAATAAGGAACAAAAGACCCTTGGGAAAATTCAACAAATAAGGAGAATCCCAAACTTCACTGGACGAAGAAAGGTAGACGAACCCCAAAAAATGGTTTGATACGAAAAGAGCTTATTAAAAAAGGCGAAAAAACAAAAGTTAAAGGTCAACTGACGAAGCAAAGGAGACTCGATGAAGCAAAGAGGAAATCACAAATGAACCTAACTCCAGAAGCTTCAAGAGGATGAACTTAACCCATCATTTAAAGAGTTTGTCTAACCAAGAACTTGAACCAAGGGCTCTTCATTCTTGGATGGACAAGGGGGCCTCTGATATGAGTTTGGTAAAAATATAATGGGCCTAAGCCAACAAAATGATGAAATAGAGGTTTAAAAAGGCCAAATGAAAGCAAAGCCCATTATTATAGCTCAAGTCAAAGATAAAAAGAGGGACCCACTAACAAAGGGCCTCTTTGCATGATGAGGCCATCTTCGGCATACCTTCCCAAATAATATATTCGAAGGATATTCAAAGGGATACGTCTCACTCACCTAGGAGGGACCACTGTGTTATCCCTTTATACTCTTAACATGTGGCAGCATGTCATCAAGACACGTGTCCACTTTGGAAATCCAACCAACATTATAAGTACTCCATTTTGGCATACATTTTCAAGGTATGTTGAACCTACCTTGAATTCTCCTAAACACTAATTTGTTTCATTATGTTCCAAAGGCTCCAAAGAGTCCTAAGATGTTGTCCAATCCCATATTCTAACTTGGGCATGGAGACTAAACCCTTTAGCTTACGTGTGTTTATTGTGCAAGCTAATCTTGAGTCCACATATCCAATCCAACAAAGAAAATTAGAAGATTGGTATGTTTAAACTCATCAAACTCCAATCCGTTCCAAACATTCTAACCAAACACTCATTAAAATATTTTATTTCAAATATAATTGCATACTTAGGTTTAGAAAATATTATTGCACACTATAAAAGGCACTCTCCAAAAGAAGAAGAAATGCATACTATAAAAGGGGAAAAAAATTATGGGTTAATTTTAATTATTGATCCACGAAAAAATAAAAAGTGGGTGTCAACCAGAGACGACGTCGGATAAAAAGGGTGCTGAATTGCAGCCAATTTTTTTTTTTTGTTTTTAGGCTTCTGCTTTCAGCTTCTAGTAACTGTAAAAAAGAGTGCTCGCAGAAGCCTTTAGAACACAGAGAGAGAGAGGTAGAGCTCCTCCATTGAATGAGAGAGAAGAGATGAGCATATGGAACTACGTGGTAACGGCTCAGAAGCCTACAAACGTCACCCACTCTTGTGTCGGCAATTTCACTAGTTCTCAAGAGCTCAATCTCATTATAGCGTAATCCCTTCTTTTTTGCCTAGCCTTTTCTCTATAGCTATTCATTTTTACCATTTCCTCGTTTTCATTTCTGTTTTCCTTCTTTTTTTTTTCAGATTTGTTTTTTGTTTATGTCTTTTAGGGTTTTGCAGCTCTAGCAAAGTTGAAAAAAAAATAGTAATTCAATATAGCAGTTGTTAATTCTTTTGGCAGAAGCACTAAAAATGTTAATACAGTAGAATTATCTATCTTTTTGTATGATAAAATTTGCATTGTGATCCATGACAGTAGCCAAATAATTTTAATCTTAATCAGAAAGTGATTATGATCACAATTACAGTATAGATACGTTTAAAGTTTCTCTGTGTTTTGCTTAGTCCCAGCATATTAGTTTTAGTTGAAGTTGTGAAGTTTCATATTTAAAAGCATACCTAGTTAGCTGTGTATTCAGAATGTAGTGTGCTTTCAGGAAATGCACTCGCATCGAGATACATTTGCTCACTCCTCAGGGATTGCAGGTAATTAAATGTTTTCCCTTATTATGTGTCTGCATCCCCCTTATTTTGTCATTGGAATTTCATATTGAACAAACTAAATTTGGAGGATTTATTCTACAAGTTGAACCTAAATTTTTGAAATGAATGAAAATTTTTCTATGCAGCCTATGTTAGATGTTCCAATATATGGAAGAATTGCAACACTTGAACTTTTCCGTCCTCATGTGAGTATCTGTACTTGGTTATATCTTGTCACCCTTTTTTTTTTTTGTTTATGTTTGCTTGCATTTATCTTCCTAGATAGCAGTCTCTTTTTTTTTTTTTTTTTAAAATTGTTCAAGTTTGTTATTGCTTTGTAACAGGGTGAAGCACAGGATTTTCTGTTTATTGCTACAGAAAGATATAAATTCTGTGTTCTACAGTGGGATGCTGAGACATCAGAGCTTATCACAAGGTTTAAATGTGAAGAAATCAAATTTTTATTTTTTTTGTTGGTTGTGGAGTTTTTGATTGGGTTTGGACAAGTTGAATTCTGTTTGCTTGTGCATTCATTCTAGTCTAGACATTCACTACTTGGCAACAGTGTACTCTGCATGTAGGCAGTTTGGAGGTTCTATCACTGTAAACAGTTGTAAGAAATTCTTAAAACAGATTCCACAAGACATTCCCAGCCGAACATCTATTTTGTCTGCTGTGCTATTGTCTGGTCTAGCACAGTGCTAAATCATTGAGTACTGGCCAATATTAAGTTTTCTTCTAGTTTTTTATAAGGTATCATTTATGTTGGAAATCCTCTGCTATTAATTTGTGTATGGGATACTTGAATAGAGCAAAATAATTGTCTCTCCCTTTTCATTGAGGGAGCTGAATTTTTCAATAACCACAATATTCATTTACATCTCTTTTGGTTTATTGAGTAGTTGGGACGGAATTTTATAGTTCTATTTACTGGGTTCTGGGACATGCTTATAAAATTTATCTGGATTCTCTTAAGCATGAAGGCTTTATAGATGGATATAGATGATCCATATGAAGGAATAACACGCATGGACATGGACTTGGTGGTTCTTTATTGATTGGAAAGACACTTCTCATAACTATTGCTCTTCCCTGAATTTTTGCGTAGGAGGGAATAAAGATGTGATTTATGAACTGGGATGAGCGATGGTTTGAATTTATTTTCTTCTTCTGGGTTTGTTATCATATAGGATCCTTCATACATCTTAAATGAACTAAGTAGGGGAAAAAGAATAAAAAATTTATAAAATAAGAAATACCTGGTAATTATGGATCTCTCTGAGGCAGACCAACATCCTTTGTTCTGGATTTGTGGTATGTTGACCAACTCCTCCGCCTTCTTGCCTGGGTCTTCGCTGTTATTATATTAATTTTTTTATATATATTTTCTTTTCATTCTCATTTAAGTTGGAATTTGATCCATGACCCAAACTTCTATCTTTTTAGATGAGTCTCCATCTTTGGTGTACTCTATGGACTTCTTTCACCACTGTTTGTTCATTGATTTGTTTTTCCAATTCCTGTAGAGCAATGGGAGATGTATCAGACCGTATAGGTCGTCCAACAGACAATGGTCAGGTAATTACCATATTTCTAGGTTCCTTTAAGGTTTTTCGTCAATTTTGCTGCGGTTGGGTGTTTCTGTGGATTGCTTTTCACTGGGGATAACAGCATGCTTCCTCTTATGAACTTTATCTCTTTCTCTCTGCAGATTGGCATAATTGATCCAGATTGTAGGTTAATTGGACTCCATTTGTATGATGGGTTGTTCAAGGTACACAGTTTTGTCCCTGATGATTTCCACTTTTCCCATTATTATGTGAAGTTTGCTCCTTTTTCCTTCACTCTATATTTGTTCTTAGGTTTTGATCTCAAGAATGATCATTGTAAACACAATTTTTTCTTTTGTTAGGTTATTCCATTTGATAACAAAGGGCAGCTCAAAGAGGCCTTTAACATAAGGTAGATAATCTCACATTGTGGTGGTTAATAGAATTGTGTGCTTCTATGACAACTTGGTGTCTAATAACAATATCTGGCAAATCACTATTTGCAGAAGTCTTTTGTATGTGAACTATGTAAAAAATAATCGGGTTGTCTTTGTGATTTTTTGGGTGTGCCTGTGATTAATAATTCAACAGTTCTAATTGGAGCTTCCTGGAAGGAGGTTAATGGTATAGAAATAGAATTGATCAGAGGTTGGCGCATGACCCGGGGTGGGGCCTTTGTGGATGTAAACTAAAGGCTGTAGCTTTTATCACATAATATTTTTCTTTTTTCTTTTTAAATTGCAAACTATATTTGTGTCCATAGATTAGCATTTGAAGCAAATTGAAAAAATACGACTAAGTTTTGAGCATATTCATATTTTGTATTTGTTACTTATTAATCAAGTTCAAACTTCAAAGAAAAATGAATGGAAATTAAAGGAGTGTTGTAACTAACTGAAAACGGTAGTAATTTTACTTCAAATTTTGCCATGAAAACCTGAAGAATATTAATATTGTCTGTGCATTTTTGTTTTCTCAGCAGCTCAACATTTAAAGTGTATGAGCATTGTTTATAATAAATGACTAAAACTGCAAAAGATATTAGGACCTTTACAATACAGTTGCAACGGTCATAACCTTTATGCAACACTCACAATGGTCATTACGCATGCATTGTTAAAACATTCTTTAAATATTTTGATTAACAATGGAAGGCTGAAAATTGCATGGATTATGACTGATTTGGTTCCATAGGTATAGGAGAAGAGCATGAGCAGAGTTCTAGAGTTAATAGGTTTCATCATGGTTTGGTTATGGAAAGATCCTGTCCCCTTTGATTAATTTTTTCATGGGGTTAGCATTGTTGTGGAGAAGGGGTTAATGATTGACTATTCGACAAGTAAAATGAATAAAGACGTAATTTTCATTGTTAGAAGGATAGAGGCATTCTGATTCATTCACTGTCTCACTGTGAATGGTTAAGAAC
Organism: Codiaeum variegatum; assembly: GCA_948294925.1. NCBI lineage: Eukaryota > Viridiplantae > Streptophyta > Magnoliopsida > Malpighiales > Euphorbiaceae > Codiaeum > Codiaeum variegatum. The sequence goes on along the minus strand of CAOJBK012448953.1, from coordinate 5,801 downwards.
TGTTTTGCTGGTTGGTAGTTTACCATTTTGATCAATTCCCATGCAAAGCATGTGGAGATGCAACTTAATGCTTGGAGGCTCTCATTTGAGAACGGAATGTAATGAGATTTGGATTTTGCTGGTAATTTGTGGACACCTGAACAGAGGGGAAATTTTGGCTTTTGAAATATAATAACATGTTGAAAAGTGCGAAGGCTATTTCTTCATTTGCTTTCTTTTTTTTTTTTTTGATGCAAGGTCTTTTTGTGGTCATTTTGCTTTTGAAGATGCGCATGATATTTTCCCATGGATATTAGAGCGCCCTTGATGGTATATATCTGTATACATGGTTAACATCCACTTTGGTGTCTTCTATTAATAAACTTTTCTAGTCTCCTTTTCTCTGTTAAGAAACTGGATTCAACATTCCTTAGCAATTGTGTGCTATAATAAGCTTGGTTTGGCAGGGTCATGATAGTTTGGATCTTACAGTTGATGCTTTCTTTCTGAACTTGGGATTTTGTCAAAACTGATGAGTTCTCTTTGGTTGCCTTTTTTACCTTTTGTGAAAAAGGAAGCTTCTTACTGGGCATGGCATAGCGTTATATTGTCAAATTGTTAGTACCTTAAATGTGAGAATTTCATCTGGAAGTAGCTGATTGTGCTTTTGATTCCTTATTTGTGAGGTTGTGATGTCTACATTATTTCTTTGAGCAAATCAACTTATTGACTTATGGCTGATTTATTTAATATTCATAATATGTTGTTTAGCTATGATTGATATGAGTCGAGTATGCTTTTCTACCAACCTTTTTTATGTGGCTGCTTGACAATGAACTCATCTGTCCTGTTACTGCCTCATAGGCAAGGATTCACACGTAACTCCCTCTAGTTTTTGTATACAGTTGGACCATTAAATATCAACTATGGATACATTGATTATAAATGGGTTAGCTGGTTTTGGCTGTTTTTAGTCTTTCTTTGGGTTTATTAAACTTGGATGCTCAGTGTGAATTAACAATAAGGCATTAATATGGCTATCAAGGAAATAGCAGCTAGTTTCAGTCCTGTAGACATCAAGTGTTGTCTTAGCAATTTTGTCAGCTAATATATTGGCCTAAAAATTCAAATATTTATGCTTTCTTATTTTCAGGCTGGAGGAACTTCAAGTTCTGGATATCAAGTTTCTCTATGGTTGTGCAAAACCCACAATTGTTGTACTTTACCAGGTACCAGGTTCCTGATTTTTCCTTGAATATCTTTGCTCTTGTTTAAGGTCTGAGTTCTTCTATTTTTCTTGATATTTTGCATTGTAGTATACTGGTAGATGTTATTATTTGTGTTTTTGTTAAGAGCTGTTATCATCTGATAGCACATGATTGTCTTATGTTAGGTTAATGAAATTCTTAAATTAAACAGGATCCATAATCCCAAACCATCCGTTATATGTTGACTCAAACCATATATAGCATGGATGGAATTGGAGAAACTGCCATTTTCAGATGCATATATAGCATGTTGTGTGAGGTTTATTTATTTTTTTAAAGTTCTGTTTACTGGATTATTGTTTATTGTTGATTTGAGTGTTTTGCAAATGGCTTTAAGAATTCACTGCTGTGTTGCACAATTAAAAGTGATTCCACAATACTGTTACTGTTTTTCGGATTCTATTATTAAAACCTAGCATCAATGATATGCTAGTGTTTTCTCAACATTCAAAGAATTGATTATCTAGAGCATTCTGACATCTACTAGTGCCAAAGGAGCAAGTATGTCCTCCACACATCTTTTTTTTTTACAAGTTCCTGCATCCTATTCTGATGGTCTTGGGCTCTTAATAATAATAATTATTTTTTTTTCCATACTTTATAATTCTTTCTGGTTCCTTTAATTTGTCTCTCATACACTTCAGCAACTAAGTGTTGATCTACTTGCTGGCCCTTCTGAGTATATTAATTGATATTACCCATGCTGAGAAATGCTAATAAAAGCTTTCAGGAAATGTTAGTTGTGGCTATTGTTATGATCTGTTACTTCCTAGGAGACTTATATACCCTTCATGAATAAAATTTTGTTATGTATCCTGTGTCAATATTGGACAGAATGCTTTTTGTGTCCTCATTAAATTGTTTGCACTGCTGCAGGATAATAAAGATGCTCGTCATGTTAAAACATATGAGGTTGCTCTGAAAGATAAAGATTTTGTTGAGGGTCCATGGTCTCAAAACAATCTTGATAATGGTGCTGATTTGCTAATTCCAGTGCCCCCGCCTCTCTGTGGTGTCCTTATTATTGGAGAAGAAACAATTGTTTATTGCAGTGCAAGTTCATTTAGAGCAATACCAATAAGACCTGTAGGTTACTGGCCAGGTTTTATTACGAATCACTTATCTATTTGCTTTTTTACATTCTTCCCTAACTAATGTTTCATATATGCTTCTAGTCCATAACTAAAGCATATGGGAGGGTTGATGCTGATGGTTCTAGGTATTTACTTGGTGATCATGCTGGATTACTTCAACTTCTTGTTATAACTCATGAGAAAGAAAAGTAAGTAATTTTTTTTTACATATTTATAATGACATGATGAACATAATGCAGTGATCACTTTTTCTTTTAATAGGAAATAATATAAAATCTATAGCTCTGTACAAGTTGTAGAATCTTCTTAAGGCTTTGTATACTTGTGTTGCAGGGTGACTGGGCTCAAAATTGAGCTATTGGGAGAAACTTCTATTGCATCTACAATATCATATCTTGACAATGCAGTTGTGTATATTGGTTCGAGCTATGGAGATTCACAGGTGTGGTAGATATTAGCTGTTTATTTCAACGTTCAATAATGATTTTGGGTCTATTATTTTTTATATTTGCTGTTAATTTATTAGAGATGCAGTATACGTGGGGCTTTTTAACTATTTTTTCTCGACTGGACATTATGCATGTTAAGTTTAAAAACACAATTGACAGAAGTCAGATTGAGAACCATTAAAAATAGAAGCCACTGTTAGGTATTGCACTAGCATTGATGTCAAAATGGCGGAGGTGTTAGAGGGGCATACTATAGGATTATGCTGTCTTTGTTGTTGTTGACAGTTCGAGGAATTTTGTTGATTTCTGTGCTCTTTATCAATTTCTCCTTTTGAAAGCTGAGTGCCGTAGATTTTCTATATTTTTTATTATTTTTTAAAACTTGTTCAAGTGCAAATTGTCAATGAAATAACAAGTCCATGATTGCTGAGTATAGACCTTTTTTACTTTGCACTTTTGTATGAGAAGTAATTTGGATATGCTAGTGTAATGTTTTCATTTTGTTTTGCTGCATCAGTATCCTAACAATATGTATCTGTTATATATGCAGCTTGTAAAGCTAAATCTGCAACCTGACGCAAAAGGTTCATATGTTGAAGTCTTGGAAAGTTATGTCAATTTGGGGCCAATAGTTGATTTCTGTGTGGTGGACCTCGAGAGGCAAGGCCAAGGTCAGGTTGTAACTTGCTCAGGAGCATACAAGGATGGTTCTCTTCGCATTGTTCGAAATGGCATAGGAATCAACGAGCAGGTTGCCTTATTTTTCTGTCATCTAAGCTCTTACGTTGGCATGTTATTGGATAATGTATTGACCATCATATGTTTGTAGGCATCTGTAGAGCTTCTAGGAATCAAAGGAATGTGGTCTTTAAGATCTTCCACTGATGATCCATTTGACACCTTCCTGGTGGTTAGTTTTATAAGTGAGACTCGAATTTTGGCAATGAACATGGAGGAAGAATTAGAAGAAACTGAAATAGAGGGTTTCTCTTCACAAGTTCAGACTTTGTTTTGCCATTATGCTGTCTACAATCAGCTTGTGCAAGTATGCTTTACCTTTTTCTTGAATGCATAAACATTTCTCTGTGATTATTAGTTTACTCAAATCTTCTTAAGACATTTTATTCTATGGATCCTATGACAGGTACTAAGTTATTTATGTATCACTTATAAGTGTTTTATGTGCTGTCTTTTGTTTACTTGGCAGGTCACTTCAAGCTGTGTGAGACTGGTCAGTTCTACAACACGGGAGCTCCGAAATCACTGGAATGCTCCATCAGGTTTCTCGATTAATGTCGCCACTGCTAACGCAACCCAGGTTTGTTTCCATGATTTCCATGACTGCCTTTGGAAGTTTGGTTTACCAACTACTAGGTCATAGGTATAGCAACAATATATAATCCGAATTGTTCGTGCAGATGTGTAATTAGTAAATGTAATTATAGTAACAGTCTTTATCATTTAATAATAATAGTCATTTTTATTTAATTATAGGCAGCATTATCAGAAAATGTGAAGTAACTAGAAATCGTGTCAACATAAATTTAATTACTATAAATTCCCTTGAGAGGTTCTTTTTGTTTGCATTATTGCATAAGCTTCCGGGCATCTAAGATATATGCATGCATCATAAAGCAAGGCAAGTAATGACTTAAACAAAATGATCTAAAAAGTGATTTCAGCAGTTTATGTTTAAAGAATAAATACATGACATAAATAGTATATAATTCTAGGACAAAAAATATTCATATGGGAGCTTGAGTGAATTTAAATCTTGGCTATCTTTCCTACATTTAAATTTTAATGAGAATTGTGTTTCACTTCTAAATAAATAATGCAGTATGGTTAATGTGATCTCTGTGTGATGTGATCCCTACCTTTAGGTTGAGGTAGAACCCAAATCAATATGTGTAGAACTTGCTAAGAATCGTTCAAGTGATAGATAACTTGATTGATGGAGTTAAAACCATTGTTTGTAGATGAAACAAGATCCTTAACTATAAAACGATGTATGTCTCATAATTTCAAAAGCCTAATAATAAGTTTTGCAACTGATTTGATAAGGTAGAATTTTGAAAATAATACAAATAGTTTGTAAAGTTCACAAAGAACAAAGTAAAGAAAACAATTCTCACTTTATTTTATAAAAGTTTATAATTAGACAATAACTAAAGAACTAAGGTTGAATTGGGGTATTTATAGAAATAAAATCCCTCTCCAATTATGATAATATAAAAGGAATTCTACCTTAAAATAGGAATTAAAACCTTAGTTTGGAAAATAAGAAATATAATTATTTCTATTTTAAAACAAATTAACTAAATAATATAAATTTTGGAAAAGTCAAATCGTCCACCAATTTGGAAAAATAATTCATTTTCCAATTTTAGAAAAAATACTCATTTTTCTAATTAAGAGAAATTTATTTATTCTTTCTTGTTTTGAACGGATATTGACTATTTGACTTGTTGACTGTTGATTTTGATTTTGACTTTTATAAAATTTTAGAATTTCACAGATTTCTCTATAACACTTTCGAATATTCCTTTATTGACTCCCAATAGTAAATAACAAATTAAATAACTTCAACATAAGCAATTAAGTTCACTAACTTATGTTCTTCATCAAAATCATAATCACCATTGCTTGAATTCACATACTTGTCTATCACATGCATCATGAATGAATTCAAAACTTTCTTGAACTTTTTTCCTCTTGATCTCTCATGGTGTAATGGAAAATGATAAATAAGTTTGCGAACTTGCTTTGAGTGTACCTCGGTTGAATCATTCCCTCCTCCCTCAAGACAATTCGTCCTCGAATCACCACCTTCATCAAAATCAAAAGGAGACAAATTAGTAACATTAAAATTAGCATTAACACCATACTCATCAGGTAGGTCAAGCTTGTAGGCGTTGTCATTGATTCGTTCAAGAGCTTGAAATGGTCCATCCCCTCTTGGCAAAAGTTTGGAACACCTTTTAGTTGGAAAATGTTTTTTACGCATATGA
>CAOJBK012448646.1:0-11206 GCA_948294925.1 Codiaeum variegatum | reverse complement strand
CTCAAAAATATATATTCAGCTATAAAATTCCGATGAGCTTAGTTTAAGATTAATTTAGTAATTTAGTATATCTCAGAATCCGAAAATCCAGTTTCTATTCCATTCCCTCAGCTTCTATTCCACTGACCTTGTCAGTTTCATTACTAATTTTTTTTTTTAATTGTTATAAATAATATCCAAAATATGCAAACAGAAGGTTTACTAATTAATTAATCAATCGTCTGATAATTACTAATTAAATGGGACCATTAGCTGTCATATGTTAAGACATTTAGAGCATCTGTTTTAACCCTTCTTTGAGTCACCTATGTATGTTTAATGACTGTATATTATTGACTTTGAGCTCTTAATTTGTCTATTAGGTAAAAATTAAATTCCATTTTGTGCATTGTCACAATCCAATTGTTTTTTTTTTTTAAATAGTTTAATCAATTATTCATCCAGATTAATTATTTTGAATATTCTCTCTTTTTTTAGCCAGTAATTATTTTGAATCTTCTCTACATGTTTAAATTACAAATTGTCAATGTTTCTGTATTTTCCCATTAGAACTTGATTTTTTTACTAAATAAGCAGTATAATGGACCAAAATCATATTATAAGCTGTACAATAGGGGTAGTCTTCCCCTTTTAGCATCTTTTGTCAAATTGGTGATAACTCATGTGGCTGGTGAAACTCGAACTTGAGACATTTCCCTTCTCACATTTTTCATAGATAGTGAGAAGACCAATCAAACCATTAAAAGTTGATTTTTTAATTTAATTTTAAAGTAATAGTTTTTTTTTTATACCAAAAGAATCAATTTTATTAATTATAATAGAGGGAAAAAATATATAATATGTCAAACATACAAACCCAAAAGGCTACCCAATACGCCCCAAAAATCCTAAAGGCATATATCATATGAGAAAAAATCTCTCAAAACTGCTAGATACAAGGAAAAAAAAACATGATGATAGAATAATAGTGCTGACACCTGAATACTGTGACAAGGCCATTATAAGGAGAGTGCCTTAAGAACCTGGAATATCGACCTACATAGTACACAAAAAAAAAAATCAAAGAGAAACAGAGCAATCCAAAAAAAAAAAATAGTGTCTAGCACAAAAAACTTGAACATAAATGAGGGTTCAAATGAACGGAGTACTTAAGTAGCACCTTCAAACAGATCAAGAATCCCTAATCAAGCAACCAATCATAAAGCCTTCAACCAAACCCCCAAATTTTCAACAGACAATAATCAGATTAAGTGTCATTATCTTTCAAATCTCTATCTAAAATATTATTGAGTTTAAGACAAATGTCCTTGCAGTTTGAAACAAGCTTAATTGCTCTTCTATATCAAAAACCTGGTTTGCTTCAATATCTACAGAGTAGGGTAAGGGTTTCTCTAAATCATTAAAAATAGGAGGGGCTGGAATTGACAAGAAAATTGTTCATTTTTTTATGCCATCATCGGAAATGGGATCAAGAAAAGGGGAAGGGAGAAAATATTTAGATTGTTTGGAAGATTTACACTTTGTAAATAGAAAATTTTTCACCTCTTTTTTTGCGCCTTTTAGCACGAAAAAAGTTTTAAGATAGAGGGAGAGAGGTCAAAGGCAGGTTTGACACACAAGTTTAAGTTAGAGCGCGCTGAAACCAGTCCAAAATAGAAGGTCTAGGATGGGAATAAGGAGGCAAGGGAGGCAAAGGAAAAATAGAGAGAGGAGGGCAGTGAGGTATAACAGGGGCTATAGAAACCGAATAAAAAAATAACAGAAAAATAAAAATAATAGGTTGAGTTGCGGATTAGGTCGCTCTCTTTAAGACGTTTCGCAATTCTGCCCAATAAGAATGCAAACAGTCACAAGTCTCGTTGTCCTCAGAATAAAAAAACCTAGAAATAACTTCTGAGTTGTTTCTCTTTTGCATAAAAAGAGAAAGAACAACCAACAAACACCAAGAAATTATTTTTGTTCAATTGCTTAGAACCTATTCTATTTTTGTATCTCAAAAAATATGTATCTAGAGATAGATATTAAATAGATAAAAAGATAAAAATTACATTTAAAAAAATCAATTTCTAAAATCTATCTCCAGAAATAGATAGGATGAGATAAGATAAGCCTATGAGAGGTTTTTTAGAAAACAATTAAAAAATGTGTATATAGATAAAAAGATAATTTTATTTTATTTCAAAAAATTCAAATAAAATAAATTTCTGTTTCAAAAAATAAAAAAAAAATAAATAAATTTTCTACAAAAAAATATAAGTAGGATCGCACTTGCGCTAGCGTGTGGCATTATCTGCCTTCGCCCTCTTCCACAAAACTGAGTATCCTCTTGGGCCCAATCCAATGTCAAAGTCTCACTTATATAAACCCATTACAAGTTTTCTCTTTTTCCAATGTGGGATATGAAGAGATAACTTAACACAACATAAATATTCACTAACTTTCAAAATTCACACATCATTTTCAACAATCCCCCACTTAAATTTTTAAAAACAATTCTATTCATTGAGCAATAAACAAAACATCCAAAATTATGCATAAGTAAAAGTATCTTTTGAATTGAACTTTTACATAGTATTTATGCTTTAGAATACATTAGAGTGACTTGTAGTCTTAGACTCTATCTCTAACAATATAACACACATAATTTTATCAGGGAGTTGTTCAAAAGCCTGTGCATAATGACCCTGCACGTCTATCCCAGTATCGTGAATGCTCTAGAGAATTTGTTCAAAATTCCATAGGAAGCGACCTCACTTCCATATTCACTTAGGTGAGTCTATCAGGAGTACTCTTGTAGCTAGGTATTCCACTCTATTTAGAGGATAGACTGCATTAAGAGCTTCAATTAGCTCAACCTTCTTTCGCTTCAGGATATCATGCCTTAAAACTCTTATTCAAATGAAACTAATATAATAAACATGACTTTCTTTCCATCACTTAACTGACTTGTTGTTATCTATTAAACATATTTCTTGGGATCTCCAATCTATATGTTGGTTCACCATCAGATGTGACTTAACTTTCAAGAGGCTTTAATCCCATTCCTTTGGAGGTTTTGAAAACCTTCTCTCTTTCTAATCCTTTCGTCAAAGGATCAACCAAGTTATCATCAGAATGCACATAATCCACTCTCACAACACCAGTAGAGATATATTCTCTAATTGTGTTGTGCTTACAAAGTATTTGTCGTATTTTACCATTAAAATAATAGTTCTGAATTTTTGTAACAGCTGCAATACTATCACAATGGATCAAAACCATAATATCCCAAAGAATGGAGAGATGTTAAAAGGATTTGATGGTACTACCTATCCCATCAAGGGGCGCCTTTCGTTTTGGGAGCTCATTCCTTAATAACTCTAAAGTTAAGCATGCTTAACTTAGAGCAATTTAAGGATTGGTGATCTCCTGAGAAGTTTCCTAGGATGTGGACGAGTGAGGAAAAAATCCTCTAGAAGGACATGTATTGGTTTGTGGGGCCAGTCCACAACCTTCAGTGACACTTTCGAGAGAAGGGGAGTGGCTGGAGTGTTACAAAATGGTATTAGAGCGACCCTGTGACTGTAAGCTGCGCCTAAGGATGGAAGAGCCTGGGGTAGCTGTCTAACAGGGGAGGGTTTTGGGACTATATGAGATGCGCAATGCGCACTGAGGACATTGCGATGTATAAGTGGGGGTGAATGTAATACCCCAAAGAATGGAAAGAGGTTAAAAGGATTTGATGATACTACCTATACCAATAAGGTGTACCTTCCTTTTAGGAGCTTAATCCTTAAGAATTATAAAGTTAAATGTGCTTGACTTAGAGCAATTTAGGGATGGGTAATCTTCAGGGAAATTTCCTAGGATGTGGGCGAGTGAGGACAAACTACTAGAATGACAAGTGTTGGTTTGTGGGGCCAGTCCACAGCCTTCAGTGACACTTTCGGTCAAGGATAGTGGTCGAGGTGTTACAATATGGTATCAGAACGATCCTGCGACTGCAAGCTGTGCCTATGGATGGAAGAGCCTGGGGCAGCTGGAGCCTAAGGCAGCTGTCTAGTAGGGTATGATTCAAATGTGCAATACGCAATGAGGACATTGTGATGTATAAATGGGGGTGAATGTAATACCCCAAAGAATGGAAAGATGTTAAAAGGATTTGATTGTAATACCTATACCAACGAGGTGCACCTTCCTTTTGGGAGCTCATTCCTTAAGAACTCTAAAGTTAAGCGTGCTTGACTTAGAGCAATTTAAGGATAGTTAACCTCCTAAGAAGTTTCTTAGGATGTGGTGGAGTGAGGACAAAACCCACTAGAAGAACATGTGTTGGTTTGTGGGGCCAGTCCACAAACTTCAATGACACTTTGGGCTGAAGGGGAGTGGCTGGAGTATTACAAAAATTGTTGGTACCGGTTTCTCCCATAAAGGGGTATCAGACAATAGGCTTCTTAGCCATCCTGCTTCTTCACTAGCCAAAGCTAGTGCAATTATTTCTAACTCCATTTTAGATTGAGCCAAAATAATTTATTTCTTAGACTTCCATGAGACAGCTCCACTGGCAATGTTGAAAATGTAGCCACTTGTAGCTTTAGAATCATCTAAAAAAGGGCATTCCAATCAGCATCGCAATATCCTTTTAATACAGTAGGAAACTTTTGGTAAAAAGTTTATTGTTCATTTAAGATATCTCATTACTCTTTCCACTGCATGTCAATGTTTAATACCAGGATTACTGGTGAACCTACATAACAATCCTACAACATAAGCTATATCAAGCTTAGTACAATCAGTAGCATATCTTAAACTACTAATAATGCTAGCATACTTAGTTTGCCTAATACTGTTACCAATATTCTTGAACAACTTCACACTAGGATCATAAGGAGTGCATGCAGGTTTTACATTCAAAGTAATTATACTTCTTTAGAATTTTTCCTATGTAATGAGATTGGTCCAAAGACATTCCATCATTTGATCTAGTTATTTTAATTCCAAGAATTATATTAGCTTCATCTAGATCTTTCATATCAAAATTGGCACTTAACAAAGATTTAACATCATTCACAACATTAATATTAGACCCAAAAATAAGTAAGTCATTAACATAAAGACAAACAATGGTGCTTAGATTATTTTCAAACTTATTATAAATGCATTTATCACTTTCATTAACTTTAAAATCATGTGAAGTGACAAGATCATCAAAATTCTCATGTCATTGCTTGGTCCTTATTTCAAACCATAAAGAGATTTAACAAGTTTACATACCTTATTTTCCGGACTAAGAACTACAAAGCCTTCTAGTTGATCTATGTATATTTCTTATTCTAACTCACCATTCAAGAAGGTTGTTTTAACATATATTTGGTGCATAATAAGATAAAAAATAATAGCAAGAGATAAAAGCATGCAAATAGAAGTGATTCTAGAGACAGGAGAAAAGGTATAAAAAAAGTCAATCTTCTCTTTTTGTTTGAACCCTTTGGCAACTAGTCTGGCCTTATATTTATCAGCTGGGACATTTGGTTTTAATTTCTTTTTCAGAATCCATTTGCAACTAATAGTTTTACAACCAGGTGGCAAGTCTACTATTTACCAAGTACCATTGGACATGAGAGAGTCCATCTCATCATCAATAGCCTCCTGTCAAAGATTGGCATCTACAGAAGACAAATCTTCTTAAAGAGTATTAGGATCTTCTTCTAAATTATAAGCATAAAAATCAGAACCAAAATCTTTTTCAATTATAGTATGCTTACTTATCCTAGGTTCCTCACCAGTTTGCATATCATATTCATTCAATCTTTTCAAAGAAAAATCACAAGATGAATTGCCCCCACTATTCTTAGATTTAAAGGCAACCTATGTTCATGAAAATTAGCATCAGTTGACTCAATTATGAGATGGTCATGCATGTCTTAGAATCTGTAAGCTTTACTATTCACTACATACCCAACAAACACACATTCATATGCTCTACTAACAAGTTTAGCTCTTTTTGGATCAGGAATGCGAACATATGCCAAATAACCCCAAGTTATAAAATAAGACAAATTTAGTTTTCTATTTTTCCATGCCTCATAAAGTGAAATTTTACTGTTAGATTTAGGAATTCTATTAAGCACATAACAAACAGTAAATAAAATTTCACCTCACTAACAAGAAGCAGCGCCAGAATTTAACATCATGCAACAACCAATTCAGTAAGAGTATTATTTTTTCTTTCAGCCTTACCATTCATTTCAAGAGAATAAGGTGTAGTTCTTTCATGAATAAGGCCATGCAATTGATAAAAATTAATGAACATGCTAGACTCATATTCAGTCCCTCTATCATTTCGAAGCCTTTTTATCTTTTTACCAAATTGATTTTCAACCTCATTCAAAAATAATTTGAACATGTAAAAAGCTTCACTTTTATTTTTCATCAAATAAATATATGTATAATCAATGCAATCATCAATGAATTTAATGAAATATCATTTACCATTTCTGGTCAAAGTTCCATCAAGTTCACAAACATCATAATGAATCAAATCAAGTGGTTCAGATCCTTTAACAATTAATTTATGAGGAACTTTGGTAATTTTTGCTTGACTTCAAAACTCACATTTATCAAAATCATTCAAAGACATTTTTGGTATTATGTTCAGATTACACATATTTTCAATGATGTGCTTATTAACATGACAAAGTCTAGCATGCCAAACATTAATAACACAGTATAAGCAGAAGGAGAAACTTTATTCACTTCAAAATTAACCTTAAACATGCCATCAGTAGCATAACCTTTTCCAACATATACATTATTTTTTATAAGAGTAAATAAATTGGCTCCTATAGTTTATGTAAAACCAGCCTCATTGAAAAGAAATTCTGAAACTAAATTATTCCTCATCTCTGGAGTATGCAACACATCTTTTTGCACAATGGACTTTTTAGAGGTAAACTTCAGCTCAATATTACCATAACCAGCAACAACAGTTGAATGAGAATCACCAAACAATACATTCTTATCTTTTACCTCAATGTATATTTTGAACATGGAACAATCAAAACAAACATGGCAAGAGGCACCAGTGTCTATCCACCACCCTTCGGAACCATCGACAAGATTTATTTCATAAATCATGTTGGTAACCATTGTAACAAATTCCTCTTCAGTAAGGTTTGATTGAGGATTAAAATAGTTCCTCTTTCGACAGTTTCTGGCTAAATGTCTAGGCTTATTACAGTTGAAAAATAAAAATTGAATAGAGCCATTCTTCGAAGGGGGCTTCTTACCATTCTGGTTATTATTTCAGTTGTTATTCTGATTCTTCATGCTTTTAGCTTTTGGCTTCAGAGCTCATAGAGTGGGCTTGGAGACAGTAAGAATCTCCTCCTTTTGATCCTATTTTCAAGCCTCCCTTTAATATGAAGACGAGTAATCAAACTCTCCAAAGAAAATTCTTTAGTTTTATGTCTAAGAATATTTGTAAAATCTTTCCAACGAGGTGGTAATTTATCAATTAAAATAGTAACTTGAAAATTTTCATCAAGATTAATACCTTTGGAGATAATTTCATGAGCAATTTTTGTACCTCATATTATTGGACCTCCATAGGTTTATCATCTCTCATCTGGTACTTCAGATAGTGGCTGACAACGTACTTCTTGGTTCCAGCCTCCTCTTGTGTCATATTTCTTTTGTAGTGCTTCCCAAAAGTCTTTTGCACTCTTCTCAAGTTGATTGTAGAAGTCATACAAATAATCAGACAATGCATTGAGGATGAAGTTTTTGCACAGAAAATCATTTTCTGTCCAAACTCGTATCACCTCAGTTTGAGTAGCATCAAGCGTCTCTGGTAGAACTTGCTTTTCAGTGGTGAGAACATAAGTGAGTTTATTTATAGTGAGGTAGAAGTACATCTTTTGCTTCTACCTTTTGAACTAGACACATTCAAATCGAAAATGACGGTTGAGGTCAATAGCAACAGCAACAATGTCTAAAGTGGTGTTAACAGCAGCAGAGGAAGTCATGGATCATATTAAAATATTAGAAATCGAATTAAAAAATAATAGAAAAATAAAAAAAATAGGCTGAGTTACGAATTAGGTCACTCTCTTTAAGACATTTTGCGACTCTGCCCAACAACTGTTCAAACAGTCACAAGCCTCATCGTCCCCAGGATAAAATAGTCTAGAAATAACTTGTGTTGTTTCTCTTTTACACAGGAAGAGAAAGAACAACCAACAGACACCTATAAATTATTTTTGTTCAATTGCTCAGAACCTATTATGTTTATGTATCTAAAAAAATACGTATCTAGAGATAGAGATCAAATAGATAAAAATTGCATTTTTTTTAAAAAAAATCTATCTTCAGAAATAGATAGGATGGGATAAGATAAGCCTATGGGAGATTTTTTAGAAAATAAATTAAAAAATGTGTACAGAGATAAAAAGATAATTTTATTCTATTTCAGAAAATTTAAATAAAATAAAATTCTATTTCAGAAAATAAAAATATAATTAAATAAATTTTTCGCATAAAAATATAAGTAAGACCCCACCGCACTCGCGCTCTGCTCGGTATGGTCGGCTGGCGTGTGCGCGTGTGTGGCATTATCTGCGTCCTCTCTCCTCTAGAACACTGGATAGCCCTTTGGAGCCCAACCCAATATCAAAGTCTCACATATATAAACTCATTACAAGTTTTCTCTTTTTCCAACATGGGATATGGACAGAAATTTAACACAACATAAACATTCACTAACTTTCAAAATTCACACACTATTTTCAACATGGGCTAAAGAAAGAGGATGAAGAAAAGGTAAGGAAGAAGGATTATCGGAGACATGGGGAGACTTAGAGAGAACAACAACAAAGAAATTCGAGACATGAGAGACTGAACAACAATGATTGGAGATCGAAAGGTTTTATCGGTGATAGAGGGGGGACCAAGATGAGTTTGAAACATGGGTATTGTCAAAAAAAGAGAGTGAATGGGTCAAAAGTGAGATATCCTAAAAAATCTAATATGAACAGATGATTTTTCTATAACAACAAAAATAACTTCATTAATTAGAGACTTGATACTGGTGGAAATAAGAAATCGAGTAGTACTCAAATTAATTTTGTTGAGAGAATCATTTTCAAGAAAAATAAACTCACTCCACCTAGAAGAGATTAATGAAAACAACTTAGCCTTCGTAACATGAATGAGAAGGAATTCACAATTCAACCATACTAGCCTATCAAGGACTAAATAAGAAAGTTTCCACCATTTTATATTGTTGGAAACATTGCAAAACCAATTTGAGACATAATTGTTAAATGATTCCAAGATCTCACTATAATCAAACTTTTAAAAAATATAAGACCCACCAAGGTAGGAGATCTTGCAACCCCTGATACCTTTGAATTGAATAAAATCATGCAGTCTTGGAATGAATTTCACTTCTAGGATATCACCAAACATTCAAAAGTTTAATTAAGAAGGGGAATTATGTTTGGAGTGGTACACAAAAGGAGGATTGAAGTCTAAGTTCTTAGAGGGAATTTTTTTGTTAGAAATGTGAAAATAGTGTCAGTATCCAAGAGGGGGGTGAATTGGACCTTTTCTAATTTTCTAGATTCCCAATTGGTTTATAAAGTTAGGTTCAAGTGTTTAATATCAATAAAAATATGTGTTTTGTTCTCTGCAAATTAGGTAACTCATGTTACCAACAAAAGTCCAAATGCTTCAATCAGTCACCTGATGCAAACTACCCAGATATTTGTATGAGTGTTAGGCGCCTAACAGATATTCCAGTTATTCACCAGTTGCTAGATTAGAAGCCTACTCACTGAAACGCCTTTTAGTCATCCGATATATTTCATTTAAATTTGTAGTGAGATATATATATGATATGCAGATGAGGAGGATTTTTGAAAAACATTTCTTAGCATAAGTATTAGGCACCTAAGTTAGGCATCAGGGGCCTGATAAGTAGAAAATTAGATGGCTGGTAAATGTATAAGTAAAAATAGGGAAGTGAACATGAGGATTTATATTGGTTTGGCACTAATGCCTACGTCCATTCCTTAAGGATAACACCTTGAGATTTTAGAATTTACTCAGGCTTCTGATAAACCTCTCATGTACTTTTCAGGTGTAGATGAACCTCTCACAAACTTTGACTAGGTGGCTGTGACACCCCTGATACAACCATAAAGCTTACTAGGTGCCTGACAGACCTCACAGACTTTCAACTAGGTGATTATAACACCCCTAATACAACCTTCAAGCTTACATAGGAGCCTGAGGACCTTTACATGATTTTTCAATAAAGATTACAAAGATAAAATTTTATTACAAATTCCTATATGGATCAAGATTTGAATGCACAAAGGAATTTGGTGTAGAAAAGAATTTTAATGCAATCTCAAGATTAAAATATGATTATTTAAAACTCACTTGAGATATTTGAAATTATAAACAAATTCTTTTCTATCAAATGATTGGGAGAATTTAGATGGAAAGAAATAAAAATTATCTCAAGAAAAATATATTTGAAAAATAGAAGGTTACTTGATATGTAGATTTAAAATCAATTCTTCTCCATCAATGCATGAGAAATTTTGAAGGAAAAATATAATCTCAAGACAATAGATGAAAAAGCTAAGTTTCAAAAATGAAGACATACTTGACATTTTTGAGTGAAAAATAGTCCCTCCTCGTAAATGCATTAACCTCAAAATGAATAAGATAAGAGAGTATTTATAGAGTTTTGAAGATATGGCCGTTAGGGACTTGATCAGAAAAATTTATTTAAAAATATGCTAATAGCTCTATTTTAGAAGCATGGGCCTAACAACTCTATTTTTTAGGAATCTGTGCTCAACAGCTCTTTTATCAGTCAACTAACACAAACAAGCACATGCATCAATGAGTTGTCTAGTTTTTGTAAAAAGTTGTCATCTAAAAACTTATCTCTAGAAAATATGACCGTTGGTCACATGTGGGTTAGGTGAGTGTATGAAAACAATTTTTCAATTAGAAAGCCAATAAAATCTGTTCATTTGGAGGACTAATGCGTTTTGTAAATCATTAGGTGCTTAAGCCAGTTAGGTGATTGAACCAATCAGTTGACTGAACCAGTCAGGTCACTAACTCGGGTAGTGAATGAAAATATTTTAAGAAATGAATAATCCATTTAGAGAGCTAAAATATTTTCATGCAAAGTCAGATGTTGATC
>CAOJBK012448551.1:12500-13812 GCA_948294925.1 Codiaeum variegatum | reverse complement strand
AGCAGGAAAAGGAGGGAAACGGATACTCAATTTAAAGTGAGTAAACAGAATTCCATACTCGATCTCATAGATACATATAGAATTCTGTGGAAAGCCGTATTCGATGAAAGTCGTATGTACGGCTTGGAGGGAGGTCTTTCTAATAAGAAAAGTTTTTGGTTAGGACCAGTCTAAAAGTTAGAGGTAAGGGTGAATCGCTTGCCTAGATATCTCCTTTTTCGAGAGATCGTTAACAGAGTTAACCTTAGGATAAGAAGGGAGAAGCACGAAATCGGCACAACATCTATTGTACAGACGCTATTGAAACTGCGAGGGACCGTCCGTTAGTCAATGTCGGCAAGTCCCGATACGTTTGAAGTCGGAAAGGCTAGTTTGGTCAAATCAAAATGGAAATAGCAAGCAAGACGCCCACTGGGAAGGTAGAGGTGTACTTTTAGCTTTTTTTTTCCTCCATTCTAGGAGGTTACACAACTAAAGAAGACTTTTCCGGACAGGATAGGGGCTACTTCCATCGACACAGAAGAGGGGGTCACAAATCAGCGTAGACTTAATGCAAGCAGTTTTTCAACACCGCATGACCAAGAGTTGGGGAAACTCAGTACTTAGGATTTCATTCTCGGTAAGTTAGACTTGCCTCATCTACGGTAGTTTGGGACATATGTGCTGATTTAGCCGCCTACTCAGATTCACCTCCCGACATAAGGAAACTAAAAACCTAGAGAAGTCGGGCAGTCATTACATCGCTCGATCGATCGTTCCATTCGCGAGGAATAATCAGCATTTCGGAGCAAAAAAAGATTCTTTCGCTTAAGGACCAAATGCTGCTTCCAAGCTGGTTCATTGAGCAACCGAAGCCAGCGCGCCTATAGATTCCGCATTCCCCCTTCGCTGACCTATCGCGTGGTAAAGAGAAGAAAGAAATAGAAACTTCACTTGCCTCTATGGCTTCCCTGTATGGCTTGTCTTTCTAGTGGACTGAGAGTGAGAGAGCGAGCTCTAATCTAAATTCTAAATAAAGACTCAAAAACTTCATTCTTATGATTGAATGCACGATCTTAGAATGGATGCACAGAATCCACGATAAGAACCTTAGACTCTAGGAATGTTCGAAACTTCATATTCGTGGGACTTGAAATGCCTCGCTTCATCAACTTACTTTTTTGAAAACCAAGGTCACAAACATATGTCTTAAGTCTTTTTTTTACGGACGATTCCACGGGATCGAGTAAATAAGAAGTAAGAAGACGTCGAATCAATAAAATCATAGGTGATCACAGAAACTTCAGGTTTGTCGGGGCTGCATCGCCTGTTG
>CAOJBK012448551.1:0-7500 GCA_948294925.1 Codiaeum variegatum | reverse complement strand
AACCTTAAGATTTCACGAACAGGATCGAGTAAATAGGAATAGGGGAGCTTTGAAGCCCGGCCGGCGACCACTCTCTTTCACTCCCGTCTTCGTCAACTAGACTTGAGAACAGCGCCTTCACTCTTTTTTCCTTCTACGAGGCTATCCCAGTTCCGCTAACACAGGGAATTAGTCCTCTCTGGAAAGCTAGATCGCCACATTCAAGCTTAGGAAAGAAAGGCTAAGAGCGATATCGAATTGAGAAACCTTCCTACCCTTGATAAGGTGATTTAGGGTGGCCATCCTAGTGAGTCCCAACTCGAAAGGGCGGCGTACAGTAACTTCCCCTTCCCGTGTCTTTAGCCAATAGCCCGGCTGTCTTGATTGAATCTATTGCCTCCCCTGTTGAAAGTTCCTTATCACCCATTTGTCAAGAAGTTTGCCTTTGCCAGTTAGCGCGGAGACTACTGGTAATCGTAGAACAGGAGTAATTACACTCAAAAGCTCTTACTCTTGCTCCATCTCATGGCCTGTTAGAAAGGGAAGAATTGGTTAAGTACCAGATATAATGGCCAGCAAGAAAGGATAAAAGGCTGAATAAGGTAGTGCTAACTAGGTAAAAAGCCTGTCTCTCACTGCATCCTCTACCAAAATAGATTGGTTTTTCTTAGATTACGATAGCACTTATCACATCTTTGGAAAAGCATCGATTGGCCAATGTCTCGATAGGGAACATTTTCAGTCTGTTCTATTTGTCCTAAGGGTGATAGAGACTATTCTTAGTGTAAGAGTCAAGCAGGAAACCGTACTGATCCAAGGACAGACTTTCGATTGATTCACTCTCACAAGCCATTTCAACAGCGCATTATCTTCCAAAGGTCAGTGCCACAGATGATGAAAGAGTTTCAAGGAATGTGGATTCTGCCTTGAAACCTAGTTAGCACTACCTTTACGCATTCAGCTGACCTTTCAATTACCTTAACTACGTCAAGCCTCACTCTCGGTAAAGCGGATGACTCATCTGGATAACAAACTTAATAAGCCGATGCGAGTCTAAGAGTTCTTCCACCAGTAAGGAAGGAACTACAAGAAGCAGGCAAAGCAGAGATTGAGGAAGGGGCGTAGCGAAGATCTTGTGTGGTTCAAGGTCTTCTCGCTTTCCTCTTTCTAATTTAAGGTTATTTCGGATTCCTCCATCCCAGATCTCTAGAAACAGGGCTTTCTTTCTAGTGTGCCTATCTATTATGAAGTCTTTTCCTATCCTCCCGGTACCCCCTTAGACAGGCATTCCGCTATCCCGATTGTCTTACTGATTCTCTTCGCCAAGAAGAATAAATTACTTTCCCTAAAGAGTGAGTCTTTGTACGGGTACAAGGATGGATTGCTCTTTGCCCGAGGGACCTCTCAAGAGAAGGAGGAGCAGCACATCTTATTGCACAACCGGTTCGATTAGAAAATGAGTTCTTTCCAATAATAGGGATAAAAACCTGCGTACTATCTGATAGAGGCAGTCAGTGGGGAATCTCGTTGTTATGACTGTTGATTGCCTACCAATCTGAGTCTGAGTAAATAAGGGTCCCGTTAATCCCGAAACTCAAGTCGAAGGAACCGCGGTAACCCCGCCAAATAAAGAAAATCAAAGGGGGCACGCCTTCAAGCCAAGCCCGTTAACTTAACGTAGAATCGCCATTCCACGAGTTAAGCTCGGTAAACCCGAAAAGCTGGGTGGACTTCATAGCCCGGTCACTCCGATTGTCTTAGTAAACTGATTGTGTACCATACTAGGTGGTTCGCCTCTGATCCCTAAGCTGAGCGTAAAAGTCTGGATTTCTTCCTAAAGCTAAAGTAAGGGCAAGGCCCCGGTTGGTTCTCCCTTTCTGTCTTTCCTGGTTATCTGTTCTCTAGTCGTATAATCATACGATTCTGCCATACTATTTTATTAATTCATTCCACGTGGAAAATCGTCTAGCTAGGGAACTCTTCATCAGACGATTTATCAATTGATTATTTTCGTGAATTCGACGTAGAAGAAGTTCGTCTTGCCTCCCTTTATTAAGTACTGGGCTAAGGGCGGACCCCTCCTTCTATCTAGGTATCCCGGTCTCCTAGTCTCGTCCCTTGTTAGTGCAATAAATAGTGGTAGCTATGTTTAGGGGTACTTTCGAGTTAACTGCATGTATGGGATCTTCTCTGTTTACTGCTAGCAATCATAAAGAATATATAGTAAGGACAAGGACTATTAGCTCAGGATAAGGAAGCTAAAGACTTAAGAGAGAATCTTAAACAAATGCTAAGAAAGCCTAAGAAAGAAAAGCCTGGAAAGATGAGTGACTCAGTAAATACAAGAACAGGAAAGGATAAGGTAAGTTATAACGTCGGTCGAAAGACCGGGTGTGTGTCACAGTTGTCCTTCCCAAAAAAGCTGGCACCGAAATCTCGCTAAAAATGGTTTTTTATTACAGGTGTTATGAATTCGATTTGACGGTTCTAAAAAGCTTAAAGTGGGAATCTGAGCTCTCTTATCGTAAGTGATGTTCAAAGGATGCTATGCGAACCTAATTAAATACAGTATGCATCGTCTGCACTACCCGAAAAAGAGGGATTCCCGGAACCAAGCTTCCCAGTTCTACACCTTATACCAAAGCGCGGGACTGCACTGTATTGTATGCTAATATAATAGAAAGTCTTCGGTACAACTCTTATTTACTCCGTTCACCCCTCTCCTAACGAAGGCAAGTGCCACTCCTAGCGCTAAGCATAGAAAGCTCTCACGCGCGCGCTTTATCAGACTAGGAATCTTTTACCGTTCCCTAACCCATTGAGGTTAATCAATGCAACTGCACTGTGTCTTGTGTTTCCTTGAAAGACTAGCTCTTTCTTACTGACCTTTCCTGATAGAAAAAGACCCTTACTGTAGGGATTCTGATGGTACTAACTAAAATAGAAAGTATAGATGAGATAGACCTAATTCGTTGATAAGAGAAAATCTCTTCCCTGAAGATAGGAACGAGGCTATTCGACTACCAAGATTTTGGGTTGAACCAATAGCAGGAGTTGACCCCTAAGCTATGGGAGTTTCAAGAGCCAGGTGACTTCGGAAAAGAGGTTAGGAGAAGGCAGGGTCGATGTAATTGAGCTCGACTAAAAACAAAAAGTCTAGGTGGGATATACCAAATTCCAATTCTGAGAATGTCTTTCCAGAAGGGTATAGGACTGACAAAACAACCTCAACCGAAAAATAACCAGCCGAAACCAGAGAAGCAGGGGCTAAGGTTAACCCAACCTCGAAGAAAGAGGTTCGAAAGTACGAACTAAAAGCCGATAGTTAAGTAGATGTAGCGGAGGATGTTGGAGCTGATCCCGATTCTGTTGATGAGTGGAAAGAATCCCCTACCTCCGATAAGGGATAGGAGAGAAGATGTTGCCAATCTGGATTACACCTTTGGCAAGGTAGGACACAGAAGCTCTTGGAGAGGAAAGCCTAACTCATGAGCTGAAGGCAGATCAGTTCCGATCGAAGGGACTTGGTAACTCAATCGAAAGGAATGGATTCCAAACAAAATAAAGATTTTTTAGCTTTTAGCAAGGAAGAGAAAGCAGAAGCTGATGCTAACTCAACCGAATAAGGAGAGGTTTTAGGCGGAAGAAAACAGCTCGGCTAACAAGGGTTGCAGTTGAACTATAGACAAACAGCTCTAGCTGGAAAGGGGGATAAGCTCGACAAAGACTTCGAAGGAAAGGAGGTAACCAGCTACTAGACCGAAAGGAAGGGGGTTTACCAACAGATCAATAAGTAGTTGAGGGGGGAACTGGTCCTACTACTGAGCCAGGATCAAACTCTTCCTTTCCGGTTACATTGGCTTGGCCTTTTGGACAAGCAGATAGCACATGACCAAAAGTTTTTACACCCATGAGCTAAGGCACCACCCCTCTTTCCGACCCGGATTGGAAGAATTGTCCACATACTGAGGTTTTGGGTCTTCATGAGTAGTTCTTGTCGACGATCCCTTGAAGTTTTCTCCTTTGTTAAGCCGGCTTTCGCCCCTGACAAAAGACTTTCCCTGGGGTTGGGACTCTTTGGACAGGACTAGTTGCTTCGATTCCACTCATGTCAGCTCATAACTTCGCTCCTCGATCGCTTTATCTTTCTAGTGATGCGGGAAGGGAATGAGAATTAGACTCCTATAGCAGTTCGGGAGCATCGGCATCTATTTGGTAGAATATAACGACCTGATCTCTTTGCTTTCGATGGCTGCTCGGGGCAAAGGGCTGAAACATGGTGGAAATGCGAATATGATCGATCCCGGCTCATAAGAAGTACGGAGGTTCTTGTAAGTTGGGTCAGCAGTTCCAGTGACTCAAGGAATAGGGAATTTTGGCACTGTTGAAGTGATTGGCGGAAATGCCCTTGAGACGAGAATCCCGTTGAAATGGAAAGTCCTTGGTCTACATACATTATACATTAGTAGTAGGTTACGCTCCTATTATTGAAAAGGAGAGGCTTAAGCCTCCTCAAAATCCTTCCCCCCTTGTTCGAGTTGGCTTAAGCCCGAATCCATCCTTACGGAAGAAGGGTGGGATATCGGCTGCGAGAGAGAGTCCTTCTTGTTCACCTCCGCCTCCCGACGCTGCTGACCCCTACCGGGACCTTTGACCTTTATTCGCTACAAGATAAGACTGGTAAAAAATTATAGTTCGTTGCACTCACCCTTCGTTTCTGTTAATCATTCATGACCCCTGAATGGAAGATAAAAGACTTTACTAAGCAAGCTGTCTGTCGGTCCCCGTTGGGTAATTGTGTCAACAGAGGCAAGGAGTACCACTGGACTATCCCACTAGCGATCCTACTTCAACGACATTCTCGTAATACGTAAAAAAAGTATCCCGATCCTGTAGGAGTGACAGCCGTAGTTCCGATCGATGAAGATCTTTATTCTTAAAAGAAAGGGCAAGCACCGAAACACAGGAATGATCAAAGAGAGGCCGAAAGGTGGGCATATCGTGACATAGATCTAGCTGCACAGCAAACACTCCGCATATCTACCTACGTCAATCTTTCCCCTCTTTCACTGGAACCAGTTCCATTCTTCCTTCTCTCAATCAAAGGAAGGGAATGCTACCTTGATCGATCGAAAGAAGCCTCCATGGCAACAAGAAGGCCATAACCGATCCAAGTCAGCCAAGCATACCAGCCAGGGAGCCAAAAGAGAGTGAAAGCGAGCATAGGCAGGTCATTCTTTTAGATTGATGGGAGTTATAGCGTAGCTAGTGAGTGAACAATGAGGCTATGCTTTCTACAAGGCACTGTAAGCTCATGGTCAATCCATTCATCGAACAAGATCCCTTCATCGGTAAGGAAAGAGGAGACGGGGACGGGTGTAATCTTCACTCACCGAAGATTATTCTCTTCACATAGATCTCGGGATACGAGACCTTCCTTCAACTACGAACTAAGCCTTGAAAGTTGAAAGAAAGGAGTAGTGAAATGAAAGAAGAAGGGAATTCCTGTATGGATAGTCCCATCCCAATCCAATACGAAAACGAGTAATGAGCCCCTTTATGTTGTGGGCAGCAGAGATTATATTCTTATTCTTCTCTTTGCTTTGGTACCAGCTCAATCTTGCAAGGCACGACAGGCATCGGAACGAACTCCGCGGAGAGCCACTCTTTGGTCCAATAAAGAGACAGATCTGCATCCAAATAATCTATCTAGATAGAGGCAGTCTGCCGATTCCTGCTTTGAGCTTCACTCGTACGATAGGGCTTCGCTCTTTGCACACGTAGAAGATTTTGACAACAATTATTGTCTCGAGACTCAGACCTTACCTGGACAGCCTCATTAGTACTAACCAAAGCAGCTTCATCCCTGGGGACTTTTTAAAAGAAAATAGAAGAAGCGGGGTAGAGGAATGGTTAACTCGTCAGGCTCATGACCTGAAGACTTATGGTTCGAATCCTGCAGTCTTCAGGTCCGAATCCTGTCCCCGCCTTGAGATGCTGGGTCAGCTGTGCCCTAACTCAGTCCTTTGAGTAATTCTTTCGGACTGGTCTTCTTTCGCCGATCAAGCTTGAGTTGAGGTCTTCCCCAAGTCTATCTCGTACATTCATTGGTCTTGCCGTAGGCTTTACTATAGTAAAATACGAGTTGAGATAAAGGGTGGTCCAGTCCTGGGAAAGCATCCATCCCCTTTTTTTAGACTACTTTTTGGCACCTCCCCGCTCTATTCGCCTCGCTTCCTTTCATGACAGGGTTGGCTCTCTGGAAGGGTATGCCATCTTCCTGCTTTGGCATTGGCATAAGGTAGGTCTTTCTTAGAGGGATCTTCCGCTTCTCCTTGTGTAATGCTTGTCACCCTTTCTTTTCACTTTATGCGTTTGCACCCGACCTCAACTCTGAGTGGAAGAGATAACAATAAGTCAGGGCGCTTCCCTATCCTACTTCTTGGCTTAAGACAGTTCGCTTACCCGATTGGCTGGCTTAGACCGACCCTTGTTCATCAACTCAAAGAGTAGTTACCGAGTTGACAGAAAAGAAAATCTATTTCAAAAAAGAGGTTACGCGCATTCTGGGACAAGGGAACATTCTCCTTTCAAGTCATTGATTATCAAACTTAACCTTGTACCAAACCCATGACATCCAAAGAAGACCAACCCAATCGAATAATCGACGACAATCAGGAGGTCCGAACTTGTCTCAGGCCTCTGGAACTCCTTCTTTCCTCGCTTATTAGTTGGCCATCTAGGAAGAATTGTTAACTGGTTCAGGTCGTTTAATTTAATAAAATAAAAAGTAGCTCGCCCATAAAGTAGGAATTCCTAGCTACTCTTAGTAGCTCACTTCGGGTTCTTGCCCGAAGGAAGTAGCTTTCAAAGCATTATTCATCGGCAGTGGGCAATCCGTCCCCTCTAGTCTGACCGTCCTCCTTTCTATGAGTGAACGGGATTCATTTAACTATTCATATGCCTCTCTTATATCGAGTATCTTCATCCCTCATCTTATGCATCTGCTGGTACCCTCATCAGCCTCAATCCTTGACCCTCAATCCGGTCTTAAATCTGGTCTTAGAGAGTCCCATTATGCTTCCAATGGTGCTTAAGCCTTAGAAGCTTAAAATGCTAGACTAGATATCGAAGCTCTACATCATTCATAGATGCTTTCTTTTGTCCCCTATTCGAACTTCTTATCGCCTGAGGTGAGGGCTAACCTATCATTAGGTATTAGCAGATGTCACTATGCTTAAGACATGCAAGTCGGACTGTCTTTTATCCAGTTTTATTGCTTATCTTCATCCTTCCTCCCGTTATGCTTGAACTGGGACTAGTGCTGCTGATGCCGATTCTCTTTCAACTAGATCTTTCGTAAGAGAAGAACAGAGGTTCGGCTTTCAACTGACTTTGCTTATGATAAAAACCTAACTAGGAAGTAAGTTCGGCTAATCCGAAATGACCTACTCGGCTAGAAGCCGTTACGACTTTTTACAAGACAAAGAGAAAGATAGCAAGATATAGAAAGCGCATTAG
>CAOJBK012448239.1:0-10674 GCA_948294925.1 Codiaeum variegatum | reverse complement strand
CTTATTTCGCAAGTTATCTTCTGTTATGTTTTTTTAATGTTTTCCGTTTCCTTTTTGGGTTTGGACTTTTCCTACTATAAATATGTGTTAGTAGGGATATTTTGGACAGTTTTTATTCAATTCAGAAATAATTCAGTTTTCAGCGTTTTTACGCATCTGTGTTTTACTTTTTGCACTCTTCCCTGCGTCAGAAAGTGTAGTAAAAAAAGTGTCATATTAATTACCTCAATAAATGATGAAGATCTCTTATTTATAAGTTAAGGGATTGCTGATTGGGACACATAGTGATTGGGACATGTCTTATGATGTGAGGTTTACAGTGATTATTATCCTTAGGAGTGACATGTGTCTAGTGGGGAGTGGTATGGGACCCACTCGAAGGTTGAAGCTTGGAGGTGAGGTAAGATCCTTAGTGATGTGAAGGGGGAACCTTCTCAAGAGGATGTCTCTTATATGGACATTCTAGAACTTTGGGTTTAGACCTTTTCTTGCTAATGGGCTTGGGCCTAGCTTTCATGGAAAGTACTATTTCATGCCCATACCAAACCCCTTTCACTCAAATTCACATGAATCATTACTTTCAAATCAACAACTATTAGATATTTTTATGATTGGATATTGAATATGTTATGACTTTTTATTTTTAACTGATTAACATAAAATGAGTTGAGGCAGGAAAAACAAATCACTGAGATAAGGGAAAGAGAAAAAGACGAAAGAAAATAATAAGGTTAAACAAGGAGTTGGCATAATATCTTATAATAAAAAAATGTAATTTAGTGTAAGTAACGAGAAAGCTAAACAAGATAGGGGCAGAAGGTTCACAGTGTTAACATAATGAATATGAGAGGATGTATTAATTGCATTTTTAAATTAAAAAAATCTACGTGCTTTTTGGATCAAAGTTGAGGAATTTAAATAGTAAATTATCCTAAATATAATCAATATATATAATTTGGTAATCAAACTTATCATTATATTACTTCTCAAAAGTGCTAAAATGTTTTGTTTTCCATGCACATCAAGGTTCATGCCTTCAAGGGACATCGTCTAGTGGTATTTGGGCATTAGTTTACTCTAATCTTTGAAAATGACATAATGAGATGAGATTTTCAATCCAATATTAGAATAACATTTTACAAAACTTGCCTATTTGAGGCATTGGGAGGAATAGAGAGAAATGAGATGAATACAATTATAAGATGTATTTTTAGGGTAAAATATTAATTAATCTCTAAGGTTTAGTTAAAGTAACTAATCAATCCTTTGAGTTTTTAAAGTAACGTATTTGGTGCCTAAGTTTTGGTATTTTTAACTATAAGGTCCTAGCATCCATTATTTTTAAATTTTTCTATAAGTTGACGACCTTTTCAAAAAGATACAAAAGATGCTGAATAAAAGTTCTAACAACCATATCATCTGATGGTACATATGCCGCCATCTAGTGTTTGTTGGGAGGGAGACAAGCATTGATTGAAAGCTCTCATCGATAATTACCCATATAGTCGGTGTGTATCGAGTATTAATGATCTTATAGAGAGAAGAAGGACCCTATAGTTAATGAAATCAAAATACAGGAACTTAATATGCCATTTTCGTAATCTAAAAAACTAATTAACTAATTTGATCAAATCTTAGAAACTAATTAGTATTTTACCCATATCTTTTTGGGCTTAGACGTGGTTATATTTAGTTTATAAGGGGATTAGGGTTGATAATTTGATTAAATTTAATAACTTGAAACTATTAACAGTTGATAATGATGGTGATAATATGTTAATAGACAAATCAACAGTAAATAGAGTTGTTAACTGGTTCAGGATCGGACCGAAATCCAAAAAATCTAAATTCTAACTTTGAAGACTAGTGCAGAACTAGACAAGTTCAATAATTTAAGTCCAAATTCGAACCCGGAGTGGTACGAACCAATTACTTGAATTTGAATTGTATCAATTTTTTATTGCATCAATTGCCTTTCCTAAACTCTACTTATTTTGCTTGCACATAATTTAAATAACTAGAATGAGATTTCTTTCCCTAAAGTAATACAATGGTAGCTAATTATTGTGACAAAATTTTCCTATCACTGATTTTTAAGATTTGTTCTTCCAACCAATTCTAAGGTGGCTTCAAAGATATATATTGATGTGTATTTTCAGAGTTTATTTATTTTTTCTTTCTGTTTATATATTTTTATGCACAATTTTCACACCCGCAAGTGTACGGGATCGTATCAAGTAATAAAAACTGGTAAGTCTCGGTATCGTTCTCCCAAGGGAATTTCTTGCAATTCGTTCAACCAATCACCAACTCAATCTCCTATTCTATTGTCTAGTCGACAATAATTTGAGATTTTATGAAATAATAAATTAAAATAACAAAAACTTAATAAAATGCAGATAAACTTGCAAATCAAATAAGGAAACTAAAATAAATTTTTAAAGTAATCTACCTAGACTTTGACTCGTATTACTCAAATTGCATGGTCAATCAACATATCAACGAATATAACAATCAATCATTAAGTGGGATTTTTCATCAATTCTAGGTTTAAATCTTTCTCAAGCAATTAAACCCCTAATTCTTAAGTAATAAGACGGAATCTCTTCTCAATCCTATTCAATCAGAAAAAGCATGAAGATCTAATGAAAAATATATGAACCCTAGGAGTTTGTAAATCTATCTCTAGCAAACACAACAATCCTATTAAACTCTTGAGTGTTCTAGGTTTAAACAATCTATCTCTAGCCAAGTTTAAACAACATAAACCAATCCACACGCTAGTGATACAATTGATTTTCAGATTAATAAATCAAGAGATAAACTTAATGAAAAATTAAATATTCATTGAATAAAAATCGATTAATCCATACAATCGAGTAATACCCATCTAATCTAGGCTGAAAATAATGTTTAGTTCATAATCAAAACAAAAAGAATAAGAAAAGATTAAGAAGTTGTGGAAACCCATGAAGTTTATGATAACTTTAATGGATTTCCACTCAAATCTCCCTTGTTCCAGCTTTGATTTCGTGATAATCTCTATAAATCTCCTTTAGAAGCCTTCCTTGACTTGTTTTTCGTCTCTTCCGGTTTATTTCTCCAGTCTCTAGAACACTCCCAAGCCTCCTCTTCTGAAATAAATTATGTTCTTTTATAGTTATTTAAGGCTCATTAGGGTTTAGATAGGTGCAAGCACGGATTGGCCAACTTATGCCACGTCAGCATAAGTTAAATTGGTACCCATAATCAGATATCTGACTTTCAAGAAAATTTTAGATATCTAGGAACTAGACTTTGTGGTTTTCTTAAAAGTTGTAGATATTTCTCTTATCTTTCCAAAGGTACCTGAATCTTCTCAATTGGAGTTTTATATCTCGAGTTATGATCAAAATACCGAGACAGGGTCAAACCAGCTAGAATTTCACAAATTGGACAGTAGCCTTCCACGGTCGGTTGGCACGGCCGTGCCAACGCCCGTGCCAGGCTACTGCCTTCCCCAAATCTGTTTTCTAGCCTCCCATGGCCTGTGCTGCCCTTGGCACGGCCGTGCCAACGTCCGTCCACCATTAACCTTGGATTTCAATTAATTTCTTAAAAACAACTGAAAACACTTAGAAAAAACAAATCAAACTCAATTTAAAGCACAAAATCGTCAAGAAAATGGGATATAATAATGCATAATTTGTCAATTATCATATACTCAACCATCATTCTTCTTCACCCGTAAAATAACAACTTAGAGTAGGAGTAATTCTAGCTGAGTTTCATTATAATCATGATATTTTGGCAATGCTCTAGTTCTACTGAAATAATGCTTTTTATAGAACTTAGGTGTTATAATGTGTTTGCATAGTTAAAGGACACTGAACCCTTGATTGAACTCTTACGACATAAACCCATACCAAAAGATTGACCCGAGTCAAATGGGTTGATTTTTGTGCTTGATTTATAATTCTTACATCTGGATCTAGATTATGTTTCACTTGAGTTGGGCCTTACATGACTCTTATCCCTAGGTTGTGATTGCTTCATTGCTATGGCCTCATAAATTTTAGCCCATTAGGATTCCCTTTATCTAATAAAGATGTGAACTTTTTAGTCTAGTGTCAATAAGGCCCTTACGACTTAGATCGATAAACCTAATTAGATAGAGATGCATTTTCAACATTGGCCTCAAATGGTCAATGCCTTTAATCAATCATTCTAGCTTAGAGTGTTATGGTATTTTGGGTTCTCCTTGGATTTTTAGGCCATCTAGATATCTTAACCATACTTTTGGAGCCTAAAACCCTTCCTCAAGAATCCCAAAGTCACTCATTAAATGCTACCTATGCAACCTATTATTTGACTTCTATATTAACCTTGAAATCTTTTCATTTTATATTTTCCAACTTTCTTCCTCTTTGAAATTCTTCATGCTCAATCTTTAATTTGTACATATATGATTTTCTTCTTTTATTCACAATATTTTATTTTATTAATCAGTTCCTTTTCCTTTTATTGGTTGTTAATCTATCTGGTTTTCTTGCAACTTAAATTACAATGATAAAGTCTTGCAAGACCATTACCTCTTTTATCCAACCTAAGGCCTTTGACAAATTTTATTTTAATTGAGTAAATAAATAGGTACTAATCCCTTTCCCCTCTAGTTATACGCTCACACATGTATACAAATCACCTCTTTCAGTTCTTAGAATTTTTTTTTTACTTTCACCAATCCCCTTAAACTCCCTAGTAGCAACATATGTCATCAGTAGGATTCCTATCAAATGATAAGATCGTGGCCAATATACACTCTTGATTTTTATTCCTAGTACGAGCAACTATGACCAACCTATGAATCCATATGATCAAACTCGACTTTAGACACCCTTTTGGATCTGACTCAAACCCCTATTTTTATCAATCACCCTTTACTTCTTTCATCCTTTCTTTTATGTATTTGCAACAATGTTTTTATTTTTTGTACTAGGGAAATGCCCATCGCACTTTTTGACATACATTTATCACTAGTGTTTCCATATATGGTATAAAAGTTACTTTCCCTTTTGACAACAAAACCTCTATCAAAATTTGTAAAATCAATAATACTTACGGCTGATATTTAACCATTAATTATAAATATGACCTACATCCTTTTGAAGAAGAACATATAGCTTTTCTAATGCATTAGTTAAGTAAATTCATTTGCTATTCAGCCTTAGTCAAAGTAACTAAAGAAGTTATCAAACTAGCCAAAGCCATTGCCTCCGATAGGTGAATTAGATTTTTGTTCATCTCTTTTGGCCAACAAATATCATAGTATCCACACTCTCATAGCTAGTCCTCCCCCTAGAAGCTTTAGTGTCCTTTGAAGGCCCATGTGGATAGTGTAGCTATAGCTCATGTCTTATTTGCCCTAATTTTATGAACCTAAAGAAATTCCTAGCTGATGCAAGTCTTATGGTCACCAGCTCTAATTTCTTAATGCTTGACCCTTGGAATACAGAGATGTGATCTAGTTCTTTTATTTTGCTCATGATTTTAGTGGTCAATATTTTTGTCCTTTTTGTCCAACAATTTATTGTCCCCCCTGGATGATGTTCCATTATGAAATTAGTCCTTTTAATAATGATGAATTAGATGTTATTGATTGGTTCATTTCATGGGCTGACTCCCTTATGGCGTGGGACCTTTATATTGGCACCATGATAGAGGCCAAAGGTGCTGTTGAGGTGTATTTTCCATACATCTGTGACCACATATTTGGGCTCATTTAAGGACTTCCTTTTCCATTAACCTTTTTTACTAACCAAAGAAGTTCTTTCATTATTATATTCCTCTATCAAATGCTAAATAAATAAATGCTCTATTTGATCATTGATTTGTTGATTCCCTCATTGACAATCTTGAGCCTTCCTCGAGGATGAAGTTTGTTCAAAGTTTTTTTGTTGAAGATTTCCAAACTGTCTGGTCAAGATAATAATTTACTTTCATTAAGCACAATACTGACTTTACTTTTTCTTTTGATATGTAGGATTCATGCAAGGTTAAGTATAAAAGTATGCACTTGCAAGACATAATAAACTTTGGGAATTTTTATTAAATAAAATACCAAATGCTACGTTGTTTTGTATATGATGTCCAAAAATGCTAATGATCGAGTAGTCATTGTGGCTTATGAGGAATCCAAATGTCACCATGACTAATTTCTAATAGCTAGGAAAGACACGACATAATTAGAAGTGAGGAAAAGCCCATTGGTAGTGCCTCAATGGATTCCCTTATGATTCTTTGAAATAAAGTGGTCAAAGTTATCAACTGCACCCTTTGGGGTGGCAGGGCCCACATTAAGTCGGTTGAGACATATGGTTAAAAAACCAAAAATTTCAGGATTTTACATTACAAAAATTTTGCTCAATCATCCATGGCCACATGTTTATTGGGTTGATAGGTTAGAACCAAAATGAGGCACTTTAAACTTCTTTATATGATTTCATGCCTAATTGATTATTATTCCTTTAATTTGTAAAAGTTGATAGTGTGAAGATCCTAGAATCACCAACCTCAGCGAAGCAATTTTGAGGGATGAGATTCTTGAGGATCCCTCAAAGAAGGCTAAATAAGTAAGCGTCATTTTCTCATTTTTGTTTCTTATCTTGACTTCTTTTTTAACTACTTCCCCATCAGCATTCCCAAGCCAAAGTTTTTTTCTCAAGATGTATTAGGCTCTAAAACTGGTATTAGCCCCACTTAGCTTAAAATTCTGTAGCTTCCAAATAAGTCAAGATCTGCCACTTCAGTTACCCAAATCGATGCTCATAACTCTCAAAGAACATAATCAAGCATTCTATAATATTCTCATGCTTAACATAGCAAACATGTACTCTATTCCTAGGAAATTCCTCTTAAGTAGTCAATTCGAATAACGATCAAGATAAATGACTCTCCCAACCCCAACTTTGGTGAAAAAGTATTAAAGAGAAAACTTGCCATCATTGATTAATCATCTAGTGATTTGTTTGAGATCCTCCTTGATACCCAAGAGTAAATTAACGATACTATCAAGACTACTTTTGAGATCCCTTTATGTTACTTACCCCTTCATCATTTTTTTTGACGGATTCTCAACATTGGATTTGTATTATGCCTTTCCAAGATCTTTGGGTTGATCTTTCTCAATTTTTTCAACCCTTTGACCTGGAGAACCTTTAAGCTAATCCTGCTCTTATTACGCTTATTGAACTTGTTAGCACTAATGTTAACCCTTCTAAGGAAACTGTCTGTCACTTTAGTGTTTTAGCTGAGCTAAGTCCATATGGGCTCAACCTTTTATTAGATAGCTCCTAGTTTAGTTTGGCTAAAGATTCTTTAAAGTTCTTAATTGATAATACGACTGAGCGACATATGATTATTGATCAGAAGGTCAAACTTGGTAACTTCCTCTAGGGTTTGGACT
The DNA here is from genome assembly GCA_948294925.1 of Codiaeum variegatum. Taxonomy (NCBI): domain Eukaryota; kingdom Viridiplantae; phylum Streptophyta; class Magnoliopsida; order Malpighiales; family Euphorbiaceae; genus Codiaeum; species Codiaeum variegatum. Next base: position 3,233 of record CAOJBK012448239.1, on the reverse strand, counting down.
AGATGACTTCTGAATTCAATGACATTAAGCATCTTCATAAGCAAAACCTCTCTTCTCAAGCCTTGACACAAAAACATAATGATAACTTATAAGAATTTATAAGGTAGGGTTGGCATTAGCTACTAAGGCATGGAATTATAAGTGAAAGCTTAGAGGATTATGGAGTATCTAGAGTGTGAGTTGGCAAAGCATCAAGAGGAGCTTAGAAAGCTTAAAAATAATTAGTCTAAAATCAAGAAAGAAAAATAGATCTCAAAGATATTGTTGCTTGTATCGCTTATGCCAACAAAAGGGTGAAGGAACTTGAGCCAATTATTGAAGCAGATGAATGATTAGAAGTAGATTTTCAAACCTAACTGAATAACTTTTTCCCTATTCAATGTAACTTTTTGTATTTTTTTTTAATAAGTACTTATTAAGGCATTTTAGTATTTTATTAGTCAGGGAACTGAGTGTGATGTGTTGCCTCAAACAAGTTCTTTAAGGCACCCTTTATATTTTGTTGTCTAGGGAATCGACTATAATCTTTGATGTGCATGAATCTTTATCTTTATTCTCATGCCATTTCTTCATTTTGATTTTATGATTGTTTTATTTTCTGTGTTTTGATTATTTAGACAAGACTTATAAATATTAATGAACATTCCACTAAATCGGCTACCAAGCCGAATATTATAAGTTAATTAAGATGATCATGTTGCATTTCAATTATTACAGAAAAAAATAGAAATCATCAATCATGATGGCTGAATATCATAATCAATCAGTTGAGAAACCAGAATATACATCAACTGAGATTTTCCCTAACCTTTACAAAATGTGATAAATCTATTTGATCGTATAAAGATGGCTTATACAATTTTAAAAACTTTCCATTGATAAATCAATCATGGGTTTCCCCTTATGTATCCAAGAGCCTATAAGAACCATTACCCTTGATCTCTTTAATCTTGAAAGGTTCTTCCCAATTAGGTGATCATTTGTCCAACTCAGGTTGTTATTCTTTGAACGATAGAATCTCTTTCCACACCAAGTTATGTATTTTGAATGCCTTTGACCAAACTCCTTTTTTTTTTTATATAATCCATTTCAACCTTTATTTTCTAGAATTTCACCTATCTAAAGCTTCAATTCTATCATAATCAAGATCGTTTAATTCTTTGTACATGGAATGGTCTTAGGAGTCAGTCTATCTTGATGACTTCGCTGAATTTGTTTGACCATTAACTCAATAGGAATCATAACATTATGCTCATATACTGGCTTATATGGAGTATAGTTTGTTGAGGTTTTTATGCTTGTTCTCAAACCCTATAAAGTATCCTCCAGTAGATTATGCCAATCCTTAGGAATATGATTCATCATTTTCTAATTATTTCTTTGACGAACTTATTCATTGCCTCAGCTTTCCCATTTGCTAATGCATAATAAAGGGTGGAGTACAACAGTTTTATCCTATATTCATTATAAAATTCCTTCATTTCTTCCCTTATGAACATAGTCACTTTTTCTATTATTAATCCTAGGATAGGTTAGTAATGAACATCCTTATATGTTTTTCCATTTATACTTATAACTGACCAATTTATGTAGAGCATAAAACTGAGGTTGGTTTAAAGTCAAAATGGATTTCTCTAAACAATTATAGATATTATGATTCCTCTTTGCGCTAATGGTTTCTTTATTGGTTTCCCCGGTCTATCTTGCAATGAGCACATGCTTAAAACTGTCAACAAAATACATAGCTTTGTTACAATAAGGTTGTAGGGTTTGAGCTTTACATTTGTTCTCACTTAGTAATTGATTTACAACATGTAAAGAAACATATCTTATGTCTATGGTGATTACCCCCATTTTTGCTTACATCTCTAAACCAACAATGAAAGTTTCATACTCGATCTAGTTATTGTACACTGGGATTCCAATAGAAAGCCAAGTTTGGTAATTTCCCCTTTTGGCATGGTAAATGCTATCCCTGATTAATTTCATAACCATATTTCCTAAGTTAGAGGGTTCTTAATTATGCATCTAACTTCCTTTGTATTGTCTTCCTTAGTTAAATGATAAGCTAAGAAATTGGCTTAAGCCTGTCCTTTAATGGCTTTGAGCGACACATATTGCAACTGAAATTCAGAAAGTGCAACTACCCACATCCCTATTCCATTTCTCAGATACACTAGAAAGAGCATATATTTGATTACATCAGTTTGACTCATCACTATATCCAATACCAATAACATATAATACCTTATAAAAGGCTTGAATAAATATTTTTTCAATTCATCAAATGCCTTTTCGTGTTCTTCAGTCCATATGAACTAGCATGTATTCATAGCCTTCAACAATGGTATCCATGGTAGAAGTTTCCTCAAAATGTTAGTGATGAATCTTTTTAGGATGTTGATGTTGTCGATTAACCTCTGTAGCTCCATTTTTGTCTTTGGGGATTATGTCTTAATGACATCCTTTGGATTATTTTTGTCAACTTCCATTGTTATCTGATGAGCTAGGGAACCCAAGAAATTTCCAGCCAAGACCCCCAAAGCATATTTTGAAGGATTCATTTGCAGCATGTACTCTCACATCCTTTGGAAAGCTTGTCTGAGACCGATCATACCACAACATCATCAATATATACCTTCATAAATTAAAGAAAATCTTGAAAGATAGCATTCATGGACCTTTGGTATCCAACCTTAGCATTTTTTTGGCTGAAAGGCATCACAATCCGCTCGTAAGTGTCAATCTAAAAGTTATTTTTATTACATCTTATATAGTGATATTGATATGGTTATAGCCTAAACACCCATCCATACAACTTAAAATCACATTTCCTATTGTCAAATCAATTGATATATCAACTATAGGCATGTGATATTCATCTTTTAGATTCGTTGTGTTTAAGTTTACTAAAATCTACAAAAATCCTTAGCTTCTTATTCTTTTTCATAACTAGGATGATATTAGATAGACATTCTACAAATACTGCTAGCCAAATAAATCCTTCCCCATGCAACATTTCAATTTCTTACTTAATTAGATTTCTAAAGGTTTCTTTGAATGGCTTGTATCACTGCTTTATGGGTAACATGTGTTTCACTAAAGCCTAATCTAACTTTGGAATCTCATCATAAGTCCAAGTAGAAAAATTTTTATATTCTTACAGTAGGGCCACCAATTTTTCTTCGAACGATGGGCTAAGTTTAGCACTTATGAAAACTGATCATAGGCCA
>CAOJBK012447979.1:0-15432 GCA_948294925.1 Codiaeum variegatum | reverse complement strand
TAAAGAGTTTAATGAATAACTAAGCCATCCATGTTAAAATATTTTTAACTTGGAAACTTGTTTTATAAAATTTTTGAAAATAAAAAATCGAGTCATTTCAAAATTTTGATTTTCTACTTCCACTACATGGCTCGTATTCTCCCGTCAATTACACTAATAACACTATAAAATGTCAGGCCTTCAGGGAATCTCTAGAGGGAGTAGCCACCAAGTGGTATGATGGGTTAGAGCTAGAAAGGGTTGCAAGTTTTATGCAATTAGTAGGGAGATTTTTAAGACATTTCAGGTCAAGTATACCCTCTAAGATGACCACATAAGCTTTGGAACAAGTCAAACAATCAGAGGGAGAATCCCTAAGAGATTATTTAGCTGGATTCAATAGGAAGCTTGAAGGTGACTAGGTTCAATCAGTCCAGATCAGTGGAAGCCATGCAGAATGGTACTATCCATGAAGGATATTTTAAGGCTTTCAGTGGAAAAGCTCTGCAAACCATACAAGCAAATACATATGTCAAGATGAAACTTATAAGAATAGCCAATTGGCTAGAAGGCGGGTAAAAAGGCAGTTGCAAAGCTTGAGAAGAAAATGAAGAAAAGAGAGGGGTCAGATAAGTCAGAGGTGGCTGGCTCATCTTAGAAAATTAAGAGCAGGACTAGAAACACTCTGGACATTTCAAAGCTAACTCCATTATCACCTACTCCGGAAGTTATTCTCACTTCATTTCAAAATAAGGATATTTGGTAAAAGCCTAGGCCTCTTAAGGGGGACTTGGAAAAAAGGAATAAAGCCCGATATTGAAAATTCCATGCTACCCATGGGCATGACACTAACGAATGTAAAACCTTGATGGAGGAAATTGAAAGACTATCAACTAGGGATACCAGAAGGGATTTATAAAGAAAGATCAAGTTAGTATAACCAAACAGATAAAAATAAGTCTAAAGCCCTCCTTATTAATGATGGATCGATAAGAGATATGGCCTGTCTGATTGGTGGACCATTTGAAGTCCCCCTTAGTTGCAATCTTGTCCTAGAAAAAAGACAAACCAGAGTATGTGTTCTTCAATGGAACCAAAAGGTCGGTCGGGGAAGAAGTGTGGCAGCCCAGGCCTAGGGAAAACCCTAGAGTTATAAAAGTCATCATTAACAATTACAATGTACAATGGGTATTTGTAGATGATGGGAGTTAGATAAATTTGTTGTCGAATATAGCATTCACAAAAATCGGGTTGGAAGAATTTGACTTAATAGAATTAAAAAAACCCTTCTACACACCAGATCAGATAGTAATCCTAGCAATAAGGACCATGACAGTCCTCTTTACCTTGGGCAGAGTGCCATGAGAAGTCATTTTGATGGCCACTTTAGCGTTAGTAAAGGACTTAATGGCCTATAACATATTACTGGGGAGGCCTTAAAAGGAGGAGAGTCAAGATTGCTTTGCTTGACAGAATAGATCTTGATATACTCAGGACTCTACAAGAAGATAGTAAAGCAGAACCTACCAGGAAAAGGCGGATTATGATCCACATCAAAGCTGAGGAGGTAGGAATGATTCAAATGAACGAAAGAGAGATCTCTCAAAGAACACAACCAGTAGAAAAGTTAAAGGAATTCCCCAATGGGGAGATAACACCTCAGAAATGCCTCAGGCTTAGTGCCATCCTCTCAGGGGAGAAGAAAGAGGAGGCCAAGGTCTTTCTAGCCCACAGCAAAGTAACATTCACTTGGGAATCCATATAAAGGCCTAGCATCAAGCCATAGGTTATGACTCATAAGTTGAATGTGGACCCCTCGTACAGGCATGTTAAATAGAAGAAACGATGCTTTTAGGCAGAGAGACAAATTATCATTAATGAAGAAGTAAGAAAGCTTATAAAAGCTAGGTACTTTATTTGAACTGGTTGGCTAAAGTGGTACTAGTAAAGAAGTCCAATGGGCCGTACAGAATGTGTGTAGATTTTACGGACCTCAACAAAGCATGCCCAAAGGATTCTTATCTCTTACTCATGATAGACAAATTGGTAGATTCCACATTAGGGTATGGATATCTGTCCTTTTTGGACACCAAATAGGGGTATCAAAAAATCTGGATGCATCCGAAAGATGAGGAGAAGACATCTTTCATAATGGAGAAAGGAACTTACTACTACACTTCTATACGTTTTGGGCTAAAGAATGCATGTGACACTTATCAATGGCTGGTAAACAGAATCTTCAAAGACCAATTGGGAAGAAATCTAGAGGCATATGTGGATGACATGATAATAAAAAATCAGACATTTGAGGGTCGCATCAGAGACTTAGAAGAGGTATTTGGAGTAATGAATGAATATAGCCTGAAGCTAAAGCCAGAGAAGTGTGTTTTCTTCACCCCAGGACACAAATTCTTGGGATATCATGTGAGTGAAAGGGGAATCGATTCAAATCCAAACAAAGTACAGGCTATGTTGGATATGTCACCACCCAAGAACTTAAAAGATGTCTAGAAGCTTACAAGAAGGCTAGTGGCACTAAATAGATTCATGTAAAAGTCTGCTAAGAAATACCTATCATTCTTTAAGAAGTTGAGGAAGAGTGAAGGCTTTGAATGGAAAAAAGAGTACCAGAGAGCACTGGACAACTTAAAGGTGTTCCTGGCATCAGATCAGGCATTGAGTAGGCCTCTTTCGGGAGAAGAAGTGTTGATATATCTCTCAACCTTGTCATATGCAGTGAGCTCTGTATTACTTAGAGAAGAAGCAAAGATGCAAAGGCTGATCTATTATTTTAGTAAGGTCCTCCAAGGGGTAGGATTGAATTATAGACTAGATGAAAAGGTAGTGTATGCTCCGGTTCTGTCTTGGTTGAAATGTAAAGTGTACCTAGAGGCCCACCAAGCAGTGGTAGTAATGGATCAACCACTCAAGAGAATCCTTCACAAGCTGAAAACATCAGGGAGAATGCTAAAATGGTCCATAGAGTTAGAGGTGCTTGGTCTCCAATATCGCCCAAGGGAAGCTATCAAAGCTCAAGCATTAGTGGATTTCATCTCTGAATTCTCCTTTCTCAACTAGGACCTCCAGACAGAAGAAGGGGGAAACGAAAAGGGTGATCAGAAACTTAAGAAAGGGACTGCCCAAAACCTGCATGTAAATGAATCTAGAGGCATAGAAAGAAATAGGGCCGGTATAATGTTGAAAAATGAAAATGGAATCCTCTTAGAGTATGCCTTAAGTTTGGAATTTGGAATTTGGGAGAAGGGTAACCGTGAGAGGTGCTAGACACAAGGGCCTCCCCCTTTGAGTCCTCATTTCCTAAGCTCGAACCCGAAGAAGATGAGTTAGAGGAAGTTTCATCTTGGGGGACATATTCAAAGTGGAACCCTCAGGTCAAGGGATCATATTTAAACTTCCTATGAAAAAGGTGCTTTTTGGGACCAACCGGAGAAGGTGGGACAGACTCCTGAAAAGGCTTTTGAGGATTAACAGGGGTTGAGTAGATAGGTGATAGGGGGGAATAGACCATCAGGTTGCTTCCAAAAGTTAAGCGGGATTCGGTACCCTGAGGATTTTTTCTTACATGAGCTTTTTGATAAGTCTTAAGGAGGCATGTAGCTTGAGTGACACTCACTTCTTCATCTAGGCATACTACTATCCCTTCCCATAAAAGGCTTATGGAATGCCAAAAATGGCCCTTATTAAGGGACATTTATTCTAAAAACCCTATGGTCGCCAGGTAGTCATCTTAGGGAATTTCATACTCCCTAATCAACTCCTCAAACCTAAGGTTTACAATCACATCAAGGGTGTCATACTTGTGGGTCCTATCAAATCTAAAGGACACATCATAGGTAGTACTAGCAAGGCTAGTAGTAGACAATTCGACAATAGTACCTGAGGGCATCTTTGCCTTCGAAGGCTTAAAAGGCGGAGGTTGGACCATCTGAGGGGGCAACAATCTCGGTAAGGGTATCTAGAATCAGAGGCGATAGGAATTCCATTTCCTAGATGCCTTCATTCTCTACAAAGAAGTAGTTAGCTTAACGGACCTCCTCATTCTCAATGAAGCTATAGAAGGTGTGGTAAACGACCTTATCTAGAGAGTTGAAGCTTAGGGGATTTAACACTTCTTTCTTTGACCGCAATATGAGCTCTCCATCTCAAAAGCACTAGATGGATAGAGGGACCTCCGTACGGAGGTGAAGGAACAACATGGAGGTGGGGATTTTATCTAACACATCATTTCCCCAGTCTTCCTCGTCCTTAATAGGAACTGCATCATAAAACCTAAGAGTTAAAAGTAATATAACCATGGGGCTAGAAGAAAGCACCAGAAGAGACTTACTAACTATGCTTTGTAGTGTATCCATAGGGGTAAGAGACTTATCCACCTAGGTAAAAAAGCTACACTCGAGTAGCTTTATTTGATTGTAGTGGACCCGTGACTCGATGAGTGCCCTACCGTACAAATAATGGTTCTCAAAAAGTTCATTATCCCCCTTCAAGTCAATAGGCCAATCGGAGGCATGTAACTCTGCCTTTTTCTAAGGGCATCGTATAGCCCTAGGGAATCCAAATCCCTTATCTGTATGACTTACTTTGGGGACAAAGTTAATGGTGGAAAAGGTATCCTTCTAAGGGTGCATTTTGTCTAGTTTACCCCAAAAGAGGTCCCTCTTGTTGCGACGGACCCACATGTATATGCCCAGAGTATCGAAGACTGAAGCAATCTTGAAGAATATCTAGAACATGGATGCCTAGATGTCAAAACATCCCAGGGTATAGCACAACATTTCAAAGCAGTGCATGTCCAAAATGGTGTTGGGAGTAACCATTAGAGGATTTAGTTTGAACCTATTAAAATAGTCAATAAAAAATCTGAAGGGGGAAAAAGTCCTCCATTCTTAAATTGTTTCAGAAAGATAATGTAGTGGCCATCGTCCTTGATTAATTCCCATTTAGGAAGGGAAAAATAGACCCTTTGGTCCAGTTTAGGCAAGGTCAGAGCAAAAGGGGGTTTATGCAGCATGTTAGTGTGAATGCCCTTAAATAGATTCCAATCTTCGAACAAGAGAGGAGAAATTTCCTGCCAATAATTGTTCAAAACCTAAAATTTGTATTTAGTGTCATCAGTGAAGCTATCCCTAGTAGGAGGGGCTTTCAGGTCTTTTTAGCTTCAATCATCTTTGGATCAGAGGGGTCAGAGTTGGAACCTCAACATCTCTGGCCCTTTTCTTAGTTTGGGCCTTTCCCTTCTTAGTTTATTATTTTTGAGGTTGATGTTGCTATTACTGTTATTATTTAGGGGCCATTGGAGAATATGGTCAAGAATTTTAATAAGGAAATAGAAAGAAGTGGAAAAAAGAAAATTCTAGGAAAATTTCAATGGAGTAACAGTAGAAGAAGAAAATTGAGGAAGAAGAAGGAAAAACCATGAGGGTATTTATTGGCATTGGAAGGATCTAGAAGGAGGAGATAAGTGTTTGGAGGGGATATAACCCTCCTCTCAGCTAATAAGAATGATGAATTTTAAACCTAAAATAAATTGCAATGATTTCCATGAGTAACTGTGCTTGGGAAGCAGAAATAGTGGCTATAATTAATTAGAGAAGCATGCTTTGATAAGATGTCACACTTTAAAGAAATGAATAAAAGGATGCATCGATATGGGGTCGATGCAGAGAGCAAAACACAGGGTCTGTTAAGAAGGATGCCAGATGACTCCCGCAGATATGTAATTCCTAAGAAGGCTCGAATTAAAATAAGTAGGCCTTCCTGGGAATAGGGGGTAACTGATGGGGTCTGCCTAATCGAGCCATTTAGTTAGTTGGGCATAGGCCTCAACCACAAGCCAAATAGTCAGAAGGGTCCCCCATTAATAGATCAAAAGCCATTCAAACCAACTAAGAGGCTCTTGAATAGTTGAACGTGAAAGGGGACCCCTGAATGATTAGCTCCAAACCTAAATAGTATGGGATAAATGAAGATGCCCAGAATTGCTCACTCAGGATAAAAAGACAAATTACTCGTAATAGTTCTAACTTAGTGGTACATAAGCACGTACTGGCACAACACACATTCGTTTGAATTATTCCCCCCAAGCACATAGATAGGGAAAGGCACATTTGAGTGCTAACGAAAAAGGATATTTTATCTTATGAGCCAATCATCATCTGCCACCTTATCTTATAGTACAAATCCTTGATCCAAAAGTAGTCTTCATCTCCAAAGAATGTTATGAGTCATTTGATTCCTGTTGAAATTGTACAAGGAAGCCCTATATAAGGTCCTCCACGTTTAATAAGAAAGGCATGTCCATAACTATGAAAATTGACTTGATTATTAGAGGGTCCTCATCAGGCTACTCGCCTAGCCCGCATTTGACTGAGCTTTGTGATTGTAGGCCCATTGAAACAAACCCACTTTATTTAGTTCTTCATCTCCTTGAGGATTCAACCTTGTTGATTGGATTCAGACCCATCACTATTGCGTAAAGGAATATCCTCTTACAAAATTAAAGAATCTTTCTCACACACAAAATATGAAAAATTCTTCTCCAAATCTTATTAGGATTTGGAGTCTAAAATCCTAACAATTTGTAACTAACATAACTTTATAAAGATCTTATACTCAAAAGAAAATTTTGGTTTCAAAAATAGAATTGTTTGTGAATGGTCCTTAGCTATTAAGGACAGTTGAGTGGGGATAACTATAGGTCCTTAGTTTGAAAGTATTGATTTGGATCTCTCATTTAAGTTTAGGTCATATTTTTTTTAATACAAATATGGAAATGAATGTTCTTTACATATAAACCTTAGAATTAGAACCAAACAATCATTATTTTTGATTTTTTTTTTGATACAATGATGTAAAAACTAAATGGAAAAATAACAAAGGAAAGGAGTACAAAAATAACCTAAAACTGGATAAGTGTTTCTGAGTCTAGGAGATAACATCTCTACCAGCCACTGTCTTCAAAGTTTTGGGTTAATCTTTCTTCCATGAATGTAGGGTAAGCCATCACTAGGAACTCCAAGACCAAGGAAGAGGGGTGGTATCTGGTCATGGTTATCAACCGTCACAACTGGTGGAGATATAGGCTAGAGCCATCATTCTAGTGAAATGGCAATAATCTGGCTACTGGATTAAATTCTTTGCTAGAGAGCAAAGATAGTAAGTTTTGTTTGAGTGTGTATTGATGATGGTTCTGGAATTTTGAGCCCTTTATATAGGTTCCCAAAGGTGGTGGGATCCTACCCTAGGGAGCAAAGGGATTGGACTTTAACTAATAACCATGATCTTTGGGCTTAGGCCTTTAACCAAGGGAATTCTAGCGATGGACTTAGAAGTTGAACTCGAGGCCAATGACCTAGGCTCTTAGGGAATGGGCTCTAGCTGATTTTGGTTTGGGAATGTTGGACAGAGGACCCTTATAGCCTTAGGCTGATTCTCTTACCCAGGGGCCTGAGACGGAGGCTTGATCCATGGTTGATTTAGGGTTAGCTTTCTAGGCTTAGGATGATTACTGAAATGTTGGCCTGAGATGGAGAGGAGTGTCTTGCTTATAGGTCTTGGTCAATCTTCTCTCCCAGAGGCCTAAACAAAGGGCCTTTTTGGCTTAGCCCAATCTGAGGGTCATGAGATAGGTTTGTCTCTACTAGGTTTGGGGATTTTGAGCCAGTGTCAACAATGCCCCTGCATCCCTTATCGATATCTCTTAACATCACTCAGCTAGGGATGCAATTACAATGGCTATTCCTTTGGTAACTTATGAAAATTTTGCTCCTTTGATCATGGATGGGGGCTTTGAATTTGGTGCCCTAATTCATGGTGTCTTTTCATCTTCTTGTATTTTTACCTTATGATGTTTCAGCTCCCTTTCTGCCTATTTTTCATGCCAAAATTTCACCTTGAGATTCTGGAAGGTTCCTCATTACTAGGAAAACTATATACTCTCCTTCCTTAGCCAATTCATTCACAATCTGCAAAAATGTTAAACCAAACTCAAGAGCTCTTGGTGATTTTCCCTCCTAGTAAGTTGTTGGAACTTTTTCTTTTTCTTTCCTTTATTGCTTTAGGATTTTGATTTTCTTACCTTTATCAGCTAGACCTAGGTTTAATTTTTCTTTTCTCATTTTTGGCAGCATTACTCAAATGTTAATCCCGTTAAGACTCACCACAATCTATTTGACTATGAGAAGATCATAAATCAGGTACTTATTCAATACCCTTGTGTTTATACTTTAGGTCCCTATTGCTCTGTCCTCTTACAGTCCTTCATGTGTTTTTATTTGGGGATTCTTGTCCTCTTATATTTAGAAATATAAACCTAGTTGCCTATTGGGAGAAGTCCCCAGTGGTTAGAACTTAGCCCCTATACAACATTGATTATAAGACTTTGTATGATAGGATGAAACCTTCCTTTCATTCCATATGGATTGATGTGGGGATTGATAAATTTTAGAATTTTGCTTAGATACCTTATCGATCAACTGCCCTCTATTGCTTTCTTCTCTCCTATTCTTATCCCCCATAAGTAACGTCTTCACTTTTGGGTAGGGGATGATGACCCCTACCTTGTACGATATCCCCATTTTTGGCCAAATCATTGATCCCTACATTCCCTCCAATGATTCTACCAAACTTTCCTTCCATCGGACCTTTTACCAACATTTCTTTTAAGACAACCACTCCTATGATCAGGAACCTTCCTCTGAGGAGCATGTAGCTTTCCTTCTACATTTTTTTTTATGTAAATACCTTTTATGCACTGCATCTGTTAAGATCACCAATAAGTACTTGAAATTGGATAAGGTTTTATCCTCTGGTCAGAGGTATGACCTTGGGTGTTTTATTCTTTCAACATTTATAAGAGCATTAAATTATTCCTTACCAGCCCTAGGGAGTTTTCTTTTTCTCTCTTTTAAGGCCCCATGAGGATTTTCCAATTCTGGCTGATGGCATACTTTCCCATTTTTTACAACATTCTCGAGACCGATAGGCTCTTTCATACCTACGGTCAATACATGAGGAGTGGGTCTGTTAAGGATCCAACTTAAAGACAAGTGGTGGAATTCCTCTACTCTACTCGAGAAGTGCCCAATTCCTTCCCCTGTGCGCTTAAACCCACTTCTCATGGGCCATCTTGAGGTCTTCTTACATATTCTACCACTGGATTTTCCTCTTCTGATCCATTTGTTCTTGTGTGAGCCGATTCTTGGGCAAGCATTTTTGTTGCCCGCGACTTACATGTCAGCACCTCTTTTAATTCCAAGGGGGGTGTTGAAGCATATTCTATTCAACTCTACACCCGAAAATTTTATCTTCATCAAGAGTATCCCTATCCGACAACTTTTTCAGTCAACTATCTCTCTCCTAACCGATTTGTGATTTCCAAATCCCAATTCACTCAACTTAGAGAACTTCATGATATAAGACTTAGGGATCTTGAAATCAGGGATCTAGAACCTAAACCAGGCATAGCCACTAGGTTTAGGACTTTGTGGGAGGGGTACATTACTCAGACCGTGCTCGCAGAGTTTAACATTGTATGGTATAGATTGTGTTTTTCCTCAGCTCAAGTCACAAACCATCCCCCTCCTCTATAGGATAATTTCCTGGGACTTCCTCGAGGTACATATTTATGCTAGATATGTAATTTTTAAAATTTTTATAGAATAAAGTACCATAAATTGCCCAATTTTGTAAATAAAGTGTATAGAGCCCAATAAAGTATAAAATCATAGACCCTAGCCGAGACCACCCTTACCCGATATAGATAAATAGTTGCTTTTAGGGACCATACCAATAAAAAAAATTAGGGAAGAAAGAAGAAACATTGATCTAAACATCCCTATACCCGATATCTAGTTTCCAATAAAGGTCCCCCTAGTAAAATGGCTTACACTTCCTACTGCCCCCTTCGGCTTGGCGAGTCGTATACTTGAGAGAATAAGATACACCCTAAAATCTAGTATCCTTTACCAGTTATTATACAACAAAATACCCCCCATACCAGTACTTCAAATGGCTTCTCGGCTAAGGGTGAGGTAGATCATTCATACCTTTATACTTCGATCGACTGCATTAGATTTTTTCTAACTCTTCATTTTGATTTTACAGCTGTTGTACCAAGACCTATCTATGATTCCCCATTGTTGGTAAAAAGGGGTTCAGAAGTTGACATTCTAAAGTAAGCCCTTAAAAGCAGAGTGTAAGTAGTTACCCCTTAATGATTTATATATTGTAGAATTTTACTCCCCATTAATGGTTCATCCCTTCTGTAGAAAATAAAGCTAAGCTTGCCCAAGACTAGCAGCATATCTGCTGCAGCTGCCTCTCTTACTATCGCTGAGAAATCTCCTTCAGTGAGATCTTCTACAACTTCCATGAGCGAGTCACACTCAAGCAGAAGTCACTCCAAGTGAGAGACTTCTAAAAGCCATTCCAAATTCGAGGCTTCCAAGGGCCATTCATAGTCGGACACCTCTAAGAGCTGTTCAAAGGATAAGGAACCTAAGGACCCTTCACTAAGAGGATTCTTCACTCCCTTCCATAAGAAGTCTCTCCAAGTAATCCCCCTAATACCAAAAGACCATGCTCCCATTGATGTAATATAGGAGCATGATGTGCAAGATGTAGCTGAAAGCTCTAGCCCAGGGCCCTCTCCTGTCAAAATTCACTCTCCAGCCAAAGCCTCTCAAGCCAAGGCTTCAAATCAAGCCTCTATTCCCAAAGTCACTACTACTCCTTTCAAGGTAAGCTTTGATTTCTAAGGCTTTTCATATTTTTGAATTGGAGTTAAATGTATAAACCCCCACCCTTCCCCCTTTCTCCTTCTTACTTTTGTAGGATGAGTTGGAAGATCTAGATAGCTACTTCGCTGGCCTCATATTTGATGATTAAACTTTGAACAAGACCCAAGATGAGTTAGCAGTGCCCCTTACTCCTACCACCACCAAAATCACTAAGCAGATTGAAAAGCATAAAAAGACCCCTTTGGCGATGACCAGTAAGGGGTTAAAGATGTTGCTCGAGGATTCAACCTATAAGCAAGCAAGATAGCTTAAAGTTCATTGTTGATCATGCCACTAAGGATCATACCTTAGTCGGTCAGAAGGCCTTCAACATTGTCTTTTTGGATTAATCAGATGACAAAGTCTCTGCCTTCAAGTTCATCGAGACTAGGCAGCAGCACCTAAAAGACTCCAAGGCTAAGTATGACAAATATAGAGCCAAAATTAAATTTACTCAGAAATGTGGCAAGAATCATGTTGGTAGGGCTAAGGTGTTGAACAAATAGTTGGAACCTGTGCAAGGGACATTGAAGCCCTACAGATGGAGCTTGCTATCAAAAAGGAAGAGTTGGCCGGCCTTAAGGTGTAGAGGGCTAAAACCATGGCCGATGTGAGAAAAATCATAAAAGAAAGTGAAGAAATGAAGCTTAGCATCAAGGCCACACCTAAAATATGGCTACTCTAGAGGTAAAAGTGATGAAGGATAAGGCCGATGAAGAAGCCCTTTAATGAGACTTGGACCAACTTTACATGATTTTTGCTTAGTTTTTCTTTGTATTTTATTTTTAAACTTGAACTAAGTTTGTGTAATGCTAGACAAGTCCTTTTTTTTTAAACATCTTTAATTAATTTTTTTAGCTTAGGGCCCATTTTTCTAATTACTTAGCCTTTTATGCTTTGATGAATGTTTAAGTTTTATGGATGCCCATGAATGAATGTTTACTAATTTTCCTTTATATTTGAAAATACTTTTTATTTAATATATGCTTATCAACCTTACACAACTGACATTTAAAACATTTTAACATAATCCCTAGTTGATAATAGTAGGAACAAAGCAACATTAAATCATAAATTAACTATGTCTGAACCCTCAAATTTGCATCTCCAGAATTACTGGTTGCCTCATGACTCTCAACTAGACTTAAAAGCTTAAGAACAGAATGGGAGTTAAAGGGGCAATGCAAGGTTTATATGGAAAATTCTCTATGACCAGACATATTTTTAAGAAAAATTCATAATTTTACACCATTCAATCCGGCTCGCCATTACGAGTCCATAGACTAAAACCGGGGCCAAATAGGACCAAACAAGAATCCAAAAAGTCTAAAAGCCAAATCGAATCAGAATAAATTGGGGTTGTGAAACAGGTGAATGAACCCAGTAGTAGGTGCAGGAGCTAAGAAGCTAGTGTATGCACCTAGAGCTAGGCATATGAGCTTAGTGCCTGGCGCATGAGCTTGGCGCATGCGCTTAGTGCCAAGCACGCCCACCCGATTTTATGACAGTCTATACTAGTTTTTCTATAAATTGGATCCTCCGGGTCACCTTTTCAACAACTTTCACACTCTAAAATTTTGCCAAAATAATTACTAAAATACTAAAAATCCAAAACTCTGTGAATTATTCACTTAGAATTCCCCTTACTCACAACAGAGACCTGTTACGGTTTAATCAAATCATCCGATATAGCTGTTCCACATCGACAAAAGCCAAATGTAATATATCTAAATGGTAATGTATTATTATTTACTTCTGAATTAAAACTCTAAAAACTGATCTAGGTAACTTGCATTTTCCAAAATTCCATGTTTTTATCATTTAACACTAAACTGATTCGGTTAACCTTTTATAGTTAAAATTGGTTAGCTTCTGCATAAACGCTGCCCCACTTTTCAAAATAACCCCCAATCCTTCACAAGAAGAGAGAATGGTGTAGGATTTGATTTCCATTCAATGGGATATGCCAGCAAACCTACTCGGGTTACAACTCTAAAGCCATTTTTCCTTTTATTTTCTTTCTTTTATTTTTTTTATTTCTATTTGTTTGTTTATCCTTTTTCTTTACATTGTTTCTATCTTATTTTGCTTCCATTTGTTATACATGTTTTGTTTGTTATTGTCCTATCGTAACGACAATTAAAGTATTCTCTTTCTTAACATTACACATGTTAATGGAGGAGATCTATTCGATTTGCTTTTTAACATATTGTTAATGGAGCGAATCTGCCTAGTCTTTATTTCATTTCCTTATTATTATTATTTTTTTTATTATTCTTTTCTTTTATTTCATTATTTACTTTTATGCGATTGATTATTAAAGGGTAATGTGTGCCCTTCCTATGCCTTATGGCTAGAGGAGGGATCCCCTCTACAATTATCTTTTTTATTTTACTTGTATATTAATTTCATTCTATTTTTAGTTTACTTTCATTTATCCATTATTGGGGATGTGTTCTCTTCCTAGTACCATTCTAGCTAGAGGAGGGACCCCTATTTATTTTATTATTTCACTTTATCACTTTCTATATCGTTGCCTTTCATACCTCTACCACTCACACAATATTTTGTTCATGCATCATAACTAAAGGCTATATTTGTTCATGCATCATGTTATGACTACCATGCATACACAAAAATGTCTTTTTAGCCAAATTATTATGATTATGAGCCAAAACTGTTAAGAAAATGAATGTTTTTCTAAAATTAATTTGTATCAATTACGAGTTCCCAAATCCATCACTTGGTTTGAGATTTGTATCTTTTCCATTAGCAAAAACGTCATTTTTATAGGGTTAAATTGAAAATGGTTTCTAAATCACCTTGAAAATGAATGATTTTCTAAAGTATTAAGTGGCGACACACACACACACACACACACCATGCACCTAACATACCTAAAAAGGGGTTCTCCTCATGTGAGATTTGTCAAACACGAGTAAATGCCCAATCTGGCCCTATGTGGTCCGTTTCCTTGAGCGAGAGGCTTGAGGCGTATGTCATGCCCGGAGACCGGAGCCTCAATGCTGGTGACTCCAGTGGGGATGTTTTGAAATTGATAAAAACTAAGTGGAGTGCTTTTTATACAAACACATTTTCCTCAAAATTCATAGGGAGTTGGTTTCATGCATCACTTCAAATGCACCTTTATATTTAGACAATCACGATAGACAGTAGCATCGAGTGACCTTCACTCTTTGGGACTATTTTGTCAATAATGAAACCATCCACTCCAAGGTGTACTCAATGATCCTTTCAGTTCAGATAACAAGGTTTCACATAATCATTGAACCTAAGCAAATCTCTTTGATTCACATGTAGTTAGGTATATTGCACCTTTAGTCTCTGGGTAACTTTTCAAACCACCAAACTTCATGTATTGACTAGAGTTGACCTTAGGTCCTATGTACCCTAAATTAAACTTTAAATATAACTATGTCATTAAGAAACCATTTTCACTCATGCATACATACATGCATGCATAATGACATAAGAAACTTTAGCCAAGTGAAATATTCCAAAATTGGTTTTCTCATCTACCCTTTTATACACCCTTCCTACTATTGGTATGAAGGGCGAATGCGAAGTCGCGTAACGGAAGAAAAAACCAAAATTCTAGCATTGTCCAGCAGCACTGCTGAACAGAGTGCTGCTGGACAGCAACTCTAGCAGCTCTGCTGAATGAAACGCTGCTGGACAGCAGCTCCAGCAGTGCAGTCCAGTGCGAAATTTATTTTTGCAAAAATCCGATGTTACTCGGTTTTTAGTTTTCAAAACTTTTTGAAATATTTACCATGCCAAAACACTTTTGACATAGTTAGGTTTAGATATATATTAAACTCTTTAAGAAAGTGCTAAACCCTAAGATGAGCCCATATTCAACATCGAGAATCTTTCCAATTATTGTGCAAAACACAATAGAAATAAAGAAGGGTTAGAATGTATGAAATACCTCTCGCCTTCCTTCGTTGAGCTCCCCAAATGTGAAGCCTCTAGCTTGAGACATGTCGGGCTTTTCCCAAAAGATCGTTCTCTAGCTCTTTTCAAGAAGCACGAATCCTTTCTCATTGTAATCACCCAAATGATTTGATTCTTGCTTCTTTACTTAAGAACTTGAGACTTTGAGGATCACTTTGGACTTGATGCTCCATCACACTCCCTTCCCAAGGGTTATTAAAAATAAGTTTAAGATTTAAGAAGTATTCTTCAAATAAACTTCCTCTCAAATTTTAGTGTGAATTTGAAGCTTTCTGTCTCTAACTCTTAAAGAGCTTCTCTCTCTAAACCATTAGATAAGAAGATGAATAATGAATATGAAACTTATCATCTTAGGCAAAAGATAACAGCCACTTCCACTTAAATACCCATACACATCATCATTTAATCTCACATAACATAAAGCAAGATGAGTGATGGAGATGGGTAACATGTGCTAACAGCTCATTGGCTCAAATTGACAAATCAATAGTCAACAAGTCAATGTAATTAGCACATGAAATTAGTAGGAGTCATCTTTGCCAAATAATTAATCACATCTCATGTAATTAATTATCATCTTAGTCCAAAGTCATTTCAATTAGTCATACCTATTTGTATCTCATACAAACTAAGACATAATTGAAAATTTTTCTTTTGTGAATTGAACATCAAGATA
>CAOJBK012447817.1:0-33455 GCA_948294925.1 Codiaeum variegatum | reverse complement strand
TTTGTTCATTTTAAGGACATAATGCATGAAAGAACCACAAAAGACACCATGTAAGACATGTTAATTCACATGCAAACAGAACCAAGAATAGAGCCACTTTAGGCAAGCAGTAGATGAGGAGAACACATTACCTAGATGTTTGGCTATCAAATTTTCCATGCAAGATATCATATATTGCAGTGTCATAATCCTCCTGAGGTTCTAATTCTACAGAATTGGAAGACATTTCAGAGCCATTTGCTGGGAACTGCAAGAAAAAGAACTGGGTTTACAATAAGCAGCATATGAAGAATCATTTCAGTATTCATTCAATGTAATAATTCTCTGTGCATGACAACATAATACCACTGCTGTTATAGAAGCAGAACAGTGCAAATCCACTACATTAAGTTGGACCAGCGCCCTTTTTACCAGGGTGGGCAATAAAAAGATTTGTAAGTACTCGCATGGACGGATTCATATAGTTTTAAGGACGTGCAAGTGCATCCCAATTATTTTTTAAAAAAATTACAATGAATAATCATTATTAATTATAGATATTAATTAATAATTTTTTGGAAATAATTAGTAGTTAATTTAAGATATAGTTTAGCAAGCCTCAAATAGAAAAAGTTGTAGTTTTGTAAATTTTGATAAGTATAACTAGCTAAAAATTAAATAATGATTAAAAAAATTTAGTTTATTATAATGTATTTTGACTATTTTCCTTTTAATATATGATACAAATTAATAAATTAGTAATTAAAAAATAATAATTGTTTCAAAAATAATAATAATTAATTAGTTTAACATCCATCCATAATTTTTATTTTTCAAATCAACTACCAACTATTATTTTATTGCTTGATTATCAGAGATAACCTTAAAAATAAATAATGATGATATTTTGAATCAATTCCAAAATATGAAAATTCGTAGATAATAATTGTAATTTTTTTTGACATAATTTTTATACCTTGTTTCATGTATTACCTTTTTTAATAGTTGTGCATACCCTGTTTCAATCCGCCACTGAATACTTGGGGATAAAATAAACTTTAATCCCTCTTTTGATAAGAAATAAATTGATTGTGAAAGAAGAAAAAAGAAATGCAAGTAAAGAATGGTCAAAAATGTATCATCTTGTAAACTACTCAACTTGAGTGACAATTGATGCATAAGCCCACAAAGACCCTAAAAAAAACCCTTATCCACAAACAATATAAGATAAAGGAGGAATCATGGGATTTTGAAAATGCATGGATTACTCTCCATCTGTAAAATAACACTCTACATTGTATTTCACTTTAATTAAAATAGGTACACAAGGTACTATATATACACAAACTAGCTAGCCATATATGGAAGCTAATCTCTAGAATCAAGCTCCTAATTAATTACATAATTACTAACATATATGGAAGCTAATCCCTAAAATGAAGCTCCTAATTAATTACATAATCACTAACATATATGGAAGCTAATCCCTAGAATATAATCACTAACATATCATACACAGCTTATCAAATCAAATCTCCTAAATGTTTCTTAACACCATCCAAATGCTCCAAAGACAACGAAAAAGTAACAATAAAAATAAAAAAAAAAACAACCCCAAGTAACATAAGCATCCAAACAATTGACTTGTGAAGCTTACGAATGAGAGGGCCCATTTGCTTTAATAAGGGAATCGTATTGGTAGAAATCAATCGGACGAGGAAGGGTTTTTTTTTTATGCTAGCCATTTGGGAGGTGACTTCACTAATCATATGAGCCATTTTCTTGTGAAATGTTTGTGACAGTCTTTCGCAATAAAAGATGCATTTCTGCTCAGTAATTGAAATTTATTGCATGATGTGTGAACAACGGCACATCTTCGGTGAGCAATGCCGAAAATTGGACATTAGAACTTTCACAATCTATTGACAGGACAAAAGGCAAATAGGTTGCAAGATGAGTTGCTATGAGGTAAAATCCTGTAATTATACTATTGGTCAAGACGATGAACGATAAAGCATGGTAGATTAAATCATCCTAGGAACTAGGAAGCTGCTTGAAATACGTGAAGACCAACTAAATTTGCTTTCTTGTCATTCCCGTTCCACCCATCCCCAAGAGAGAGGGTTAAACACTGATGTTGAGGATTTTTGTGCAACGATGAAAATTGGAAAAATGAGGTGAGGATTTTTGGACGTCACTTTTGCACAAGAGTTGGACTCTGATGCTTGCTTAATTTGCTGCTATTTGTTCTGCACCAACAAGGATGATATGTCAAATAAGGTCAGGTTGTGTATCTGCATTGGAAGAGAAGGAGGATACGTGCATATAAACGTAGGGGGAAAAAGTCCTTAAACTGGCGGTGCCACTTGATTAGCATTGGAAACATGATACAAAGGCTTTTGATGGAAATAGGAGACAGTATTCCTTTACAAAGTTGACTTAGGACCCCAATTTTTCTATATGAGCATGTTGATCTGGGTTTAGTTTTCTAGTTTTCAAAGTGAGATGGACTCACCTGCTGCTCTAACAGCTATAGCTCACTACTTGTATTTCCTTCCACGCAAAAAAATAAACATATACAGAAACAGTGAAAAGCATATCAAAGTTACAAAATAAGAGATGCACATCTAGGATAAAGAAAAATTCAAATGATAGCCACTTTGAATTTTCATAAAATAGAACTCACAACTACATAATATCCTAAATGAAGTCATACAATTACAATTGTTAGCTATAAGAAAAGGCAAGTACATGCAGAAGAGGAACTGAGATCTACGAATGCTACCAAAGCCATAGACATGAAAAACTAAGTTATTTATTCCAATAATTACCTAAGTGTGCAATGCATGGGGAAATCAAACATATACAAGGACCAGTAGAACAACCAAAGAACCCAAATACCTTATTTTTTCTCCTAAGAAAAGAAGACTTTTTTATTAGAGTGTAGTTACTACACGTAGAAAGATTATGTTGAGATATTGTAGGGCAGAAAGATCACTCACACAGCACTAACACATAAACGGGTTCTATAACTATCAAAAGTGCACATCACAGACAACACAGGTTCAGGAATACCTATGTGGTTCAATTTTTCTGCTATATTTCACATTCTATGAAAACATACCAGAATTTTATGGTCAATCTCAGAGACAAGCATCTCATCTACCAGCCGTAGAAGATACAATGTATTATCTCGACATGGTTGTGTGCCAAAAACATTTTCCTCATAAGAAAGATCAACCAGCCTTTGAATCAATTCCTTATATATATCATGAAGCAAGTAGCGATATGAGATTGCACCCTGTGAAAAACAAGAACAGAAAACCATGCTTAATTAGTACTGAAGAAGATAACAGGATAAAAATCCAAGCAAGATATTTATAGTTTTGGTAATGATAGCAACATACATGCTCACATTGCAGAAGTAGAAAATTTGTTGTTTCTTCCAACTGTTGCCATCCACCTTTCACCGATAGCATATAATGATAAAGAACAATACAAAATAAACTCCTCATCAAAGTCTGCTCAAGTAACTCTGTTTCACTATAGTTTCGAGACCCTGTTCTGTATTCTTTCAAGACATCGAGCTTTAAACAAGCTGTTAACCAAGCATTCCATCCATACTCCTGTTCCCAGTATTCAACTAGTTAGAATTTAGATCAGAAAAATAACATGTTAATTTCAGTGCAATACCATTAGGGAGCATCATACCATTAGAGCTTCAATATTTGAAGAATTGGAATCGAGTAGATCAAGCAAATCTCTAATTATTTTTATTCTTTCTGACGCATTATCACAGCTAGATAAGAATCTGAAAATGAGAACCAAGATCTGAGGAAGGAAAAAATGAGAACTATTTCCTTTGCTTCTTGACTTTTCAACTTGGTTATGCTTCTGTAACACCTGCAGGCATCAATTTTAATGACAATCCAAAGACATAAATTTATAGGATAAATAAACATGAATTCATGTGAGAAAGCTGATCCTCCAGCTACTAATATCTGTAAATATGGTAATCATAAATTGTTATTTACCTGTTTTGGACTGGCACCACCAAGAAGAACATCAAACAAGCTGGCGCACAAAAAATCTGTCAGTGGAAATCTGAACAATCTGTCAGACATAGCTGAAATGATTGGCTGCATCCTAGCAGTGTCCTTCTTCTGGCTTTCTGAAAGAGATCTTGATCTTCCAACAGAAAGACTAAAAAATCTTGGCCCCTTTTTTTCAGACGGTAAACCAACCAACAGCCTTCCTAGGAACTGCAAGCTGAGCGATCTGATGGGCTCATGTTCCCTACCGAAACAAGCAGGAATATTTAGCAAGAGTCTATACATCAATCATATAAACATCTAGATTCTGCCAAAGAACAATAATTGGTCAATGGAAATCAATGCACATAAAATTTCAAAGGGGGCTAGAGTTCTTAGAGAAATTTGAAATTCTTTCCAGTTGCAGCAGTTAACAATCAGAAATTGGAAATAACTATTTATAGTTGAGTATGCATCAAATTCCAAACCAAGGACAGGGCAGAATCTACACTCTACTAATTTTTCCAAGTGGAAATCCATGGAAGAAACTAAAGTAGTAAATTTGAACTTCTTGATAACCAAGTCCAAAGACAAACCAGAAATAAGTGGATTCAGGATAAAAGAACAAAGGGGGAATTATTATCATAATAATTCACTTGTCATGGGATCTTAGCTGGCTGTATGATGTGGTAGCATAGCTCTCTGTTACCCAAAACCTCTTCACTCCTTTGGACAAATTTTAAAGCACCAAATTTCATAACATAAAGGCTTAGCTTGTGTTACTAAAAGCTATATACTACAGTGCTCTAAAGAACATTTATACCAAAGACCATCCTAATCATAATTTTGAACTGATTGCATGTTCAAGCAACTCATATATCTCTTTCTCATATTGAAGTTTTTTAAGAATGTTGAGTGGTGCACTCTCCCTTGGACAGTAAGATCAGTCCAATTGCAGGATCAATTTCTTCATTTTCCTCCCAAAGTTACCAACTTGAAAGCTTTTTAAATTATTAAATCATTGGATTACCTTTTTTTTTCCCATGGTACAATGCAATCAAACTCCAAAATCGATCAAACTAACAATATAAGCCTTTAATATCACCCAAATATGTACACGGCCTTCTCCCCTCAGCATCACATAGCCCCTATCTTTATGAAGGAAGCTTAAAAGCATAAATTTTTATGGTCATCCTACCTCATTTTGCCAAGCGATAAATATTACAAAGCATGAAATGAACATTAACAGCAATTCTAAATCCTGTCTTAAAAAATGTACATATTTATTGGATGCAATTGAAACAACGGTTAATCAAAGGTATGGTGCTATTACTGGCTGTACAAAGGATACAATTGGGATTGAAGTTCAACCTGCTTTTCATAACTGCATTCTGATAATTTCCATTGTTTCTAATTTTTTTAAATTGATTTTTTTTAAAAAAATCATGCTTAGAGAAATGCTAAAAAAGTATAGCTTTTGCCAAACCAAGATTTTTTGAGCACTAAATGAAGCAAACAAAACTTAGAAAAAACAGTTTAACCTGCAATCCAAACACGCTAATTTCAAAAGGATCCCCAATCTCTATTTTAATAAATCAACATATCAATGGCAATGCGAGTCCAATTAGCCGCATCAGTACACCAAGAATTCACAGTATATTTCCTAGTTCACTTTCAACCCAAGCATATAAAAATCACAATCTCACTTTCCATCATCTTAATGTCTTCAATTTCCTGTAAGTATGAAGTTTTAGATTTTGCAATCCAACAAAATGGATGTGATGCTTGTGCTATGCTTTATAGTAATGCATACCTCTGAAGAAGATTGACAAAAAAGTGGCAACCACCAATCATATTAACTTGTTCAAGGAAAGCAACAAGCAGTGGTTTTTGAGAAAGAGCACGAATGACCATATGCAGGACATCTTCAATGCAATTCATATCCTGGCTTATCTCAAAAAAGGCTATGAGAGCTTTAATATCTGTGGATGCAATGTTCTGCCTGCATATCCCAGACATTAATGTTACAACTTGTAAGCGAAAGAAACAAAAATCAGAAACTGACAA
The DNA here is from genome assembly GCA_948294925.1 of Codiaeum variegatum. NCBI lineage: Eukaryota > Viridiplantae > Streptophyta > Magnoliopsida > Malpighiales > Euphorbiaceae > Codiaeum > Codiaeum variegatum. The sequence continues at coordinate 27,378 of CAOJBK012447817.1, read as the reverse complement.
AACATATCAATCAGATTGGTTGAACTGCAACCCATGCAATGGTGGACACATGGGGGGCAACTGGGAGCATAGCCCCATTAGCAACCATTTTCTTAAAAAATTACATGTAAAGTTTTTAACTTTTTCATGTTTAAATGTCATTCCTCCCCCAGCCCCCTCCTCTACTAAAATCCTGTTTCCGCCACCGGACCCAAGTGGGAAAAAAAAGGTTGGTCCTTAAAAACGCTAAAAATTGAATTTAATTTTTTTATAATTCTTATACATATATTTAACTTCATTTAAGTGATTCTAGAATCCTAAATTTATGCACATATACAAGCATGTAAACACATATTTGTGTATATTACTTAATTATTAGAAATATTAACAAACTTGCAGTTTGACCATTGAATAAACAATTGAACAATAATGGGATCAATAATGTCCAGAATATGGGCACCAGTTAGCTTATCAGATAGTCTCTTGATATTGAATAGCATATTAGATGGTCTCTTGATGTCCAACATATGGGCACCAGTTAGCTTACTAGATAGTCTCTTGATAATGAATAGCTTATTAGAGAGTCTCTTGATAGTGAAACAAGAGACCCAAGATCAATAGGCCATGTTATATATCTTTATGGCATATCAAGTCTTTGAGATTGACACTATCATTCTTTTTCTGAGTGAACTATAAGTTATCAAATAAGGGTCTCTAACAGCTATGAAATATTTATTCAATTGATAAATATTCATATTACTAAATTGACATCAAAACATAATATTCATAATTCCCAGCTACTTAAAACAAATCCTAAGCCCAAAAGGGAAAATCCAAACAACACAACAAACAATAAATATAATATAATACACAAAGAAAAGGAAATATACATCTCATAATAATAGGCTTATAGCTAACTTCACACAGATTAAGAAAATATAGTTTTTATAGTTAAAATAGTACATTACTACAATACCCCTACTTAATAATAAATGCTCTCTTGATTATAATTAGAAATTTCAAAAAATATTAAATTATCAATGTTTTTCTAGATAATATTTCGCATTCGACAATGACCACTATTTAGGTTTCCAATTACCATATTTAAAAATATTTAGTTTTCTAATTCCCACATTTAATCATCATCTTTGCTTGATAACAATGCAAAATAAATAAAGATACAGTAGGAAATTAACAAATAAATTACAATGTTGGAAGGAAAGTGCCCTATATTTTGGGGCCAAGGAAAAACGAAAGTAAGCCTATTATTACGAGACAGGAGTAACTAATAAAAGAACCCAAAAACATAGAAACCACAAGTGCAAAAACACATCACAACCTTTACTGTGAAGTCACGACACAAAGCAAAAAAGACACAAGCACAGTAGAAAAAACGCACCAGCAATAACACCAACACTGTTATTGGTAGGTTGCTTGTGGCTGTGAATATTTATTTGGAGGTTCATTGTTAGTTTCTTCTCCTAGAGGATTTCTCATCTGTAACTATATGATTTCTCATTTATGTATTCTCCTGAACAAGATATGATTTGTTTGGAGTACATTTTTTTGAAACTGTAGCCGCTGTTTAAAAATTTTGATGCCTTTCTATCACTTTAAGTAAAACATTTTAAAAGAGAAAATACTGACTGTCGTCAATGCCATATTAAAAATACACCAAATTTATTAACATAAAAAATTATTTAAATATTACCTATAAAATGTACTATGAATGAAGGGACTGCAGTTCAAAATTTATAAAATGCCATGTTTCATGATGATATAAGATCATATTTTGCAAGAATAAAAAAGATAAATAGAAAAACCTTGTTAGTTATACACCTAAAATTGTTTCATATTTATCCTAAATTGTTTGCAAAAACTTAAAATAACAAAAAAAAAACTATTCATTTTGTTAAATATTATTAAAACTATACCTGAGGCTCATTTCACCAAGACTCAACAAAAGAAGGCGAATTTTGTGTACTTCTTCTTTTTGAGGTCTCTCTCCAATAACCTGTTTGGTGATGGGGTGAAGAAGAGGCTTGCTTCCAACAGCAAATCGAGACTTCGTATTATCCCAATAAAATTGGCGGATTATATCAATAACACGTGGAAGTCTACACAAACTTGACAGCAACCGAGGATCATTATCAAATTGCTGTATGAGAAACATGTACAGTTCACGCTGCACCCTATATGTCGTGTAGACCCAGATGTAAGGATTAAGAAAAATGCTAGAGATGGAATCTTTTACGAGAAGCTCTGCTAAACCTGAAGCAAAGGCGAAAGAAATGAAGATCAATGCTCATGTCAATATGTACTCAGATATGAACACAACAGTCAGAGAGGATTAGAGAATTGAAGAATCTAATCAAACACTCAAGCACAGGTACATTCGGTCTAAATGAACTTTAATGGAACATTTTGGGGTGGGACACATACCGCCATTTGCTGCAACGTTAAACAGATGTTTCAAAGCCGAAAGTGTTTCCAAATTAAGTTGCTCTGGTGGAAGGGATTGCAACAAAAATCCCAGAATTGAAAATCCAGAAAGAAGATGCATTTGTTGTTGATTTGCTAAATTCTCATCTAATACAGAAGCTATAAGCTCAATAACCTCTGCTGTCAGACGTTCTTTTGTGATAGGTGTAAGTAATGTATGCTCAAAGGATCCACTTTCATCATTTTCATATCTATCGGATTGTGCAATGAGGGGGAAAAAAACAGACACACCGCCAACACAGTAAATTATCTGTTGCAGCAACCGTCGTGAACATAACTGTGTACCAGCCATTACAGTTGCCTCAAAGGACTTCTTATCCAATGCATGATCTGACATTGGTGAAACATTAAATAATTTCCTGCCATCACTTGCCTGAAAAAGGAAACCTATCAATTTCAGTTGGCAAAATAGAAGAGCAAGCTTAACAACAATAATGTTTTAATGAGAAAAAGAAAACCTGTGCATTTAATCCAAAGACAATTTTTGATGCCAGACCATCTTTAACATCCAGAATGCCACTGGGTAATGGGCTATCACTAAATGGAGCGGACTCATTATCAAGGAATGAATACATGTAGCTTGGTCCCAAGGAATAGATACCCCGAACTTGTTCAGAAGAAATAGCATCAGAAAATAAATACACAGGGCCAATCTGACCATGGAAAGAAAAAGTATCCTGTGCAAAGTCCAGAGAACTATATTCTTCACTCTGAGGTAAATTATTTTTCATGCCAATTCTACAATTTGTCAATACTTCAGTGATTTTTGGATATCTGAATCATGAAAAATTCCAAGTCAGAAATGGAATATAAGCATTATAAAAAGGTAGAATGATAAATTTGTTGCCTAAACTTGGCACGAGTATTCAATTATCTGAACCGTCAAATAGTTCAATTGAGTGCCTAAACTCAGTAAAACAGACCGTTTCCAATTGATGACGTTATGCATTCTTATTGGCTATAAAAAAATTCAAAATGCCTATAAGAATATGCCACGTCATCAATTGGCACTGAAATTGTTTGTTTTACCAAGTTCATACACTCAATTAAATCATCTGAAAGTTCAGACACTCAATTGAATAACCGTGCCAAATTTAGATACCAAACTTATCATTTTACCATTATAAAAAGGATACAATAATTATTTGAAACTTAGTTCATCCTTATTAAAGCCAGAGTGTAAAGAAATTCTGCATTTTAACATAACCTGCATCTTTCTGATGATACAAGATCACCATCTACATAACATTTCAGCAGGCTTCCCCCAGAAAATGGCCTCCCAATGCTGTGAGTTACACAAAGAAAGTGCCACTTCTTTCTGACTAAGTTAATATGAAGTTGAACACACTGCCGCTTCAAATGTATTGACTGCAAAATACACAAAAAGTATAGCATGATATTGACAAATTACAATGCTGTGTACAGCATAAAGTGCAAGGAAAGCCACAGAAAACAAACGAAACTAACACAAATGTTCAAAAAGTTATCTATTTGAATTTTACAATCAGTTGAATCCTCATTTTCCAAGAAACCTTACCTCATAAACAAACCTGTCTTTTTCAAGTACTGCCAAGCACCCTTTCCCATTTTCAGTTAGGAAACTGAAAAGGCCCATTGCTCCATTTCTAGGGAAACTTTCCACCCTTAACCAACAAGAAAAAGAGAAACCTTTATTGAGAGGCCATTGCAGTGGCGTTTTAATTGTTATCCCCTACAACAACATAAAATATGTTAGCATCACAAAGAAACATATAGGGTTCATATATTAACACCAAGTCCTTCCACCTTTCATGCAAGAAGTTGCTTCAATAGATAATATCAAAAGATTAATAAAAACAAAACAGATGGATATCCACGATAGATGAAAAATCCATGCTATTGACCCTTCTCAGATGGATGTGACAGTCTTTCTTTTCCTTTCTTTTCTTTTCTTTACCTTTCTTTTCTTTTCTTTTTCAAAAAGTCTGCGCCATAATATTCCCACCATTTCATAACAGAATTTTAACCCACTATTACATTATTTTTTCTCTATGGTTAATGGACCACTACCCCCCAGAGCTAACCCTTATGCCACATTTTACCCTTTAATATATATTAACTGCTAAGTGTATACTATGTTTTAGCAAGACTTAACTGAAAACTATTAAATCTGCAAAAAGATTGAAATAAGTTCCATAAGCAGGAATGACATCATCTCCTCTTTCAATATAATGTAAGCCCCAACTGATGCAAAACTATATATGAAATATTCTTTGACATAGAAGATATAATTCTTAAGTAGCCTCGGAAAAACTTCGGACTTACAGAATCATTTCCATTGAGATCAAAAAAAGCAGTAGGTCCCTTCTCATTCAGCATTGCTAGCACAGTGGTCAACAGCAGAGAGCAGTACTGCTGCCGACTCCCCACTTTCTCACTTCGAAGGAGAGCAAAGATCTTACGGAAATCCTTTCCAGAAATGCTATGCCCACCAATAACCTGAATCAGTTGTGCAATTTTCAAAATGACATCATCATTATCTTCTTCTGCAAACCAATCGAGGAGAAAATTGAGCATTCCTGCATTGACACATGAAGCCCGATTGGAAATGGAATCCCTAAGCAGTTGCAGAAACACATTGAGCCCATAGTTCCGCAAGGAGTCACTGCTCTGCCCAATCACAAAACAGCAAGTAATGATATCAAATGACATTCTCATGCTACAATGGTAAAGGGGGGAGGGGGGAAATGATGATAAAAATTTAAAAAGAAAAACTGGTACTAAATGCAGAAATGAAGGGAAGGAACTGAATTGCCAACCTTCTGTAAAACACATAGATAGAGTATGATCACATCTTCATTCTGAAATAAAACAAAGGAAAATATATATATATGAGAAGCACCATTCATTTAATCATCAATTATTATGCACATGTCAAGAATTAGAATAGACTTGTCACCAAGTAAATAAAAATAAGAGGTGTGTAATCAGAAAATAATGAGCTCCAAAACTTAGATAATGCATAAGGTTCACGTGAGGAAGTCACCTTTATGAGAGGGTTTGATTTTATATCAAATTTTCCATCAACAAGCATGTCAAGTAGTGCGTTTAAAAGTGCTTCACTTGGACTCCATTGACAGAAGTCCAACAGCAAACTTTGCATCGTTTGATAACCCTTACCAACCAGAGCTCTAAACGAAGCCTGCAAAAAGTGGATCAAGTATGAAGACAAATGATGCATAAGTAAACCATTGGTCCTAGATTTTAGTATTCAGAGATATGGTTCATCAGTTGATGAAGTACCTTACTGCAATTCAATTCACCATACCATCTAAAGCATAAAGAAGTTGCTTTCTGTTCCCCCTTGTTTGTTATTAGTGCATTATTAACTTCATTACATGACTAGGCATAGGTTTGATATTCAGGCAAATAATTACAGAAGGTCGAGACTGTTAACCAAATAACAGATAATGTCAAGATCTGAAATACCTAAGTTCAGTGTGGCTTGAGGGAATTAAAATCCATGAATTTTGTCAAAATCTGTGGAATTAAAACCATGGCCTGTAAACATCTATTGTTTGGCATAATACCAAATAAAGTCCATGGATTTATAGTTGAATAACCTCATGTTTGGTAGAATGATTAAATCCCATAGGTTTTAAAAATACATCTCAAATTCGCTCTCCATTTCATAAAAATTATAATTTTTTAATGTAAGATATATATTTAACCCATTTTACATCACATAATGGACTAAGCTAAGCTCTTTTCAGAGTTAAATCTATTTTTAAAATAATTTTTTAACTAACTGCTAACATTAATTTTAATTATTTATAATTTAAAAACACAAGTTATTCAAATAAAATACATTAGCTAAAAAAAAATGATTTAAGTATAAATATAGTTCATTTATGAAATAAATAAATAATAATGGGATCCAAATGTTTAAAATACATATCATTTTCCATACAACTAATAAAAATCTTTTATAACTCGCAATCACATAGAAGAACAATTTTGGAATGTTTATTCATTGGCAAATCCCCTCATCCATCTAAACCGTTGGAATTATCATAAGCCTGCCAAGGAGATGGGAATATAAAACCCTCAAAAATGAGGGTTGTGGTGGATAACGAATTTTCCAAAACCCACTGGTTTCACCCTCAGTTTTGTCAACCAGATGGTGGATTTGGGTGAAATCCATCACGGAGAATCCCTCTACCAAGACATAGCCTAAATGCTTCTATAGGAGCTTAAAACCCAGTCCAAATCCTAAAACAGTGCCTACATTCAGTGCTCAATATTACTTGTGCAATTCTAAATCCAAAAGAAGCCGCACTTCTGCAATTGCCACTCCTCAGCTACCCATAAAGGCTATCTTACTGGACCTTCTCATTTTGTATTCCTCCATGTGGGTCTGATGCCTAATACAGGTGGACTGCCAAATAGCTAAGCTAACACATACACACCCCAACCCCAAAACTCCACCTTGGAACAAATACATTCATGTATTCAAACAGTTTTTTTTTTTGCCTGAAATTCAAACAGATTTAATGATTGACATTCCTTAAAATGTTTCCTAATATTTCTCAGCACATTTTTCAGCATTCACCCCATGCACCTTTAACACAAGGTTGATCATGATTATGAATTCCACCTGAACAAAGAAACAGGATTCACGTGACAGATAGAAACAAGGTCTCTATTCAACTAGAGCTGAAACTCAATGAAAACAAAAAACTGACAATATCAATCTAATTGTTGGGAAATCAATCCCACATCGAAAGATTACAAAATAAAGAAAGGACTTATAAATGAGAGGTGCTAGACTTTAGCACAAGCCAATTGGTTTTGTGCAAGTGAGTTCTAACAAATGCCCATTTATAAGCTCACTTGTGTGCGGGCCCATGAACTTCAATATGATATCAGAACTTCATGCCTAAACGGGCTGGATCTTGGGATCCATGTTCAAGTCCCCTTTGTTGGACTGATGATAATTCAATCCGGACCGATCCTAAACAGGATATGTCAGTCGGTCCATTTGTGAGCAAGTGTCAACCGGCCGTTGATGTTAGGCCACATGGCCAAGCCCGGTTGCACTTGAAGTGGCGTGTTAGGAAATCAATCCCACATCGGAAGATTACAAAATAAAAAAAAAAGGCTTATAAATGAGTAGGTGCTAGACTTTAGCACAAGCCAATTGGTTTTGTGCAAGTGAGTTCTAACACAAGCTCATTTATAAGCCCACTTGTGTGCGGGCCCATGGAGTTCAATACTAATGAAGGTATATTAGAATAGACAGTGACAGGAATTAACGGAATTAATATGTTTAGTTAAATGATAATTTTATTAAACATAGCTTTTATTTGGCTGGTCAGATACAAGAATATGGATAAACACTCATTCGAAAATGCACTTGAACACCTGAGAGAAGGTGTTACGAAGTCCAAATTTTTTTGTCATGCAATTCAAACTAAAACTCAAATTCAAATTACTGAATGTCAAATTACTTGTCCAGAAGAAAACTAAGAATAAAAAAAAAAGATATAGATTAGGCTCTTAGTCAAACATAGAGAGCAAAATAGAGGGATTACCTTAGAGCTGTCATTATTCGCAAGGAGACATGTAAGAGTCTGAAGGACATTTAAAACTAACTTCTCCCCATTTGCTTCATCAAAATTACCATTCAGTAAAGAGACAACATGTAGAAAGCATTCACCATCACGAAACAGGGCCTGATAGTACTGAGAGAGAGAGAGAGAAAGAGAGATTGGTAAGACATCAAAACTATGCAGCATCCCAACATAAGCACCCCAAACCTCTTAAGTTCCACTTCTCTAAAAAGCCAGTGAACCTAAAGGGGAGAAAGAGAGAGAGAAGGGGCAGAGGAGGGAGAGAGAAGGGTCCATGTTAGTGTAAAAACTTACCTCAGAATCAGTCATGAGCATCTCTCTCATTCCAACCAATAGATCAATAGATAGTTGAGCAAAACGTTTCTCCCTTTCCTTTATTTGAGTAAATGTTTCTAAATATTTCGAACACAATAGCAACTTTGCCTTATAATCCTCCACAGACGATGGTACTATCTGAAGAGGTGGAAAAGGTAAGAGTTCAATCACTCGGACACTTTAGCTTCGGCAACAAAACTTGCAAGTCAACCAAAAACAAGTGCAATTAAATACCTTCATGAGATCGAGAATGTGATTAAGAACAATATTCCGCATGCTTTCCTCCCAAAATAAATCAAACAAACAATCAATGCAAGTCGAATCACGTAACACAAAACTTCTTGCATCATCTGCTACTGAGAAAAATTCTGTGAACAGGCTCATGCACATTTCCATGCATTTGTGTTGGGTGTCAGCCATCTCAGGCAAATTAGACATCAGATCACTAGGTGGAAGCTCTTTATCTAGAGAAGGACTTATATTTCCAGACTTTCTGGACTCTTTTGCTTGGATGGAAGCAACTTTGAGCACACGAGGAACTGCACCAAGTGCCTTGAAGGAGGCTATAGTTTTTTCAGATGAAAGCTGTAATATATGAAGTAGACTCTTTGCAACAACACTGGCAACGTCAGGACAACAAGCAGACTGTTCAAGGGCATCCAACAAAACAGACAACTCGGGCTGCAAGAAATGGGAAAAATAAGAAATGATGCAGGATGATTTCAGTAACTGTGGCCTTTGATCGTATACATTAAAATTGGACCAACCACACATCCTAGCACCAAAAACCTAAAAGAACAATATTTGCAGTGAAATAAGATATGATGAGACTAACAACCACATATTGCATTGTCCTCACAAAACCCAGCTTGTCCATCAAAATTCATGTCCTGTCCCGCTCATATACCAAAAAGGCAAAAAACATAGAACTATGAAAAACTACCAAACTAATGTTAGCAAAAATATCCTCAAGGAAATAAATGGGCCTACCATATTATGGACACTTCCATTACAAGTTGCTGCAAATTCCACAAGTGAAATTACTTCAATCTGAATGATTCCAATGCTACTACTGTTTGATTGACAGTTAGTGCTACTAGAGAGAGAAATTGTTTCAAACGTTCCCACAAATCCTTCATTGCACGAAACATGCTCTCCAGAAAATTCTTTTGAAGCAAAATAGAAAAAATTTTCAGAGAAGATTAAGTCCCAGATCCCCTCTTCCCGGCATACTTCAAGTGACACAGGTGATGAAGCAAGAACATTTCTGAAGGCATCTAGAACAGAACACTGCAATGCATTCGCAAAGACCCTGCAGGTATAAGATGTATAAGCAAAATAAGAAAGATACGAAAAGCAAAATTATGGAACTGCCAAAAGGGACAAAATGAAAGCTTGCTAACAAATTCTAGCTAGTAATAAGTCCTTCAACAACCATAAAGGAGAAAAATGCAGCATGCAGTTCGAATCCAGTCACCTTAAATGGCTTGGCAATTCATTTTGAGAGGAACAAGCCCTTATGCATGGGAAGATGGTAAGTAGAACCCTTATAGCCCACTTAATTGAAAGTTCACTATATGCTGAAGAAATTGGCATGGTAATTCGACCAGTGCTTTCAGGGACATGATGAGATTTAATATTTTCCGGAGTAGCTATGAATGAACAAAGAACCCTGCTCAACTTGACAGCATATTCCTTCCAAAATTGAGAATAAGAAGCATCAGCTGGAAGGGGAAAAGAAAGCTCCACATTTACATGATTCTCACTAGAATCAAAAACTGGAATTTGAAAATTATCCTGCAGAGAAAAATCCTTGGCCTTCTGCTTGTACTCTTGAAGCATGAAGGCAAGTGAACAAAAGCTATTTGCAAATTTATGAATTCTTCCGTTCTCACAAAGAAATTGCAAGTTGTTCAAATTACCAAAGCTGAGTTCTTGTTAAGGAAATTAAAATTGTTTAGAACATAATTTACAGCACAAAAATATAAGTTGCTAGTTTACATTTTCTGACAAGAAACTCAAATGGTAAATATGGGTAAACATATTACCTCCAACACAGCCTTTACATTTGAAAAGCAATGGAAAAATTCAAAGCCAGAGTAAATTCCATATGTGCATTTTCAAACAACATCAAGGGTTCCTTTATCACAAAGCACATAGAATAGAGCATTCAAAATAGTGAAATTGTGAGAGAATAAGCATTTGGGAGTGGGATTTTAAGGATACACAGCCTCTCTCATAACTGTCAAGGAAAGAATGTGAAGCTGGTAGATTTTCAGCAGAAGATTCTCATCTCTGCAATAAAAAGTAAAGCACCGCATCAGAACATCCACAATAAAGAACCTTATGCAGGGATCAAAGGTTGCATCATCAAATCATAAATAAAAACGAAAAAAAAAGGCAACATCAAACAGCTGATCATTGCATCTTTATTACCACAAGCAATAAGTTCGAGATTTGATTATCGTCAGTTATCATTTAGTTTTCTTGAAATAGTATCAACGCACAGGTAACAGCACATATTACGCATTTCAGGTCAACAAAACCAAACCAAGATGTTTCACACAGTGAATCCAATTACATTCAATGAGAGAGAGAGAAAGTAACAAGTCAAAGGCACAAAGAATCAACTAAAAACTACAACCACTAGCAATATCACAACATTGGAAGGTAGATCAAAAATTTCAGCATCCAAATCTCTCACTATTAAACAATCAAAGACACTCATCAGGGAAAATCACCAAGTGTACCCAATGTGCTTTATGGCATGACACAGGTGTTGTTCTCACAGACTATTGTCTAGACCATCCCTAAGACAGGGCTAAAAGGTAGTAACATGGGTTACTCACAAAAGAATTTAGAATTAGACAAAACCAATATTTGAACAGGAACAGGACCCTATAACCACTCCCCATATCCAAGTATAAAGATCTTAAGAAACAGTTTTCATGCAATAAGGAAGTTTATGTTGAATTTGCTTTGCCAGGTTCATTATCTAGGATGCACATTTATTTGTCATGTAGGACCTCCTATACAATAACATATACCCATCTGTGCACCTCCTTTATAATGATTTCAAATGCATGAATTGGATATTGATAGTTTACCAGAAGCTAACTGTGGAAACACAGTAATACAATTAGAAGTCTTAAATCAGGATAAATTGTATCGAACATGACCAAGATGGTGACATATTATTTGTACTCCATGCTAATCACATGGAAAGATGACCTTGGAAGACAATAACATAGCAGGGAGGGACATTTTAACACTCTTGTAATGAAAAGAACACAAATTATTTAATCAGTTTCTGTTTTAGTTTTACCATACAACTACACTGTCCTATTCATATTTCCCTATTATCAACAATGGAAAGCACATCTGAAACTACCATGTTGAAATCATAATTCTGCTTGATAAATATTCTGCTTAATGTTCATCAATGCACCCACACAATATGAATATCATTATAGATTACTTAAAAGGGGACTTGAACAATTAATAAAATCACCTCTTATCATCAACATGAGAGGCAGTCTTCAACAAAAGCACATTAATGGATGGAACTCCTAGTCCATCCAACAGAACTTCAAGCCCTCCAATACTTTTAAAGTGACTTTGGCCCCGTGGATTCTCTGATAATGCTAAATGAAGGTTCTTCATAGTCAAGTATTGAAGTGATAAATCCATACACTGTTTTTTTAAGCTAAACCTTCTGGTTACACGCAGCAGTTCTGGTACACAAATAATTTCAGTGAATGAAAAATTGAATGCCAAAATAATAAGTGTTAAATTATTACTTTATAATTTGCTTTAAGCAAAAATGATATTCAAGATTGCCATCCAAAATTAATTTCAATGCTTAAGGGAACTAGAATGATGGCAGAGTAATAATTGGGCTACAACTCCATGAGTTCCTAAATATTCTCCTTACATAGGAATGAACAGGCAGTAAAAACAATCATCAAATACACCGAAAATGAACTAATGTATGCAACTGTAACATCACTCTTCCGAGATAAGCTGCCAACATGTTGTGATTTAAATGCAGGATTCCAACAATGTTTTGACACATTGAACGATGTTAAACGTATCACAAATCAAAGGGCGAAAATATTCATAAACATGTGGAGGCAACAAGAAAAACTGGATCAAAATAATAACTAAAGAAAGCCCTGCTCAACATTAAAAATAACTATTAACACAGATCAAGCACATTTACTTATAGCTATGAAGCACAGACACTTCTAAAAGGTTGGCGTATGCAAGTCGGACACTCCGGGGACACGGACACGGCGGGGACACGGTAAATGTGTCCCCTCTTCTTCTTTTTTTTAATACGGAGACACAGCACAGACACGCGGGTACATGGAAATTTTGAAAAAACTGGATTTTTTTTTTGTAAAAAACTCTTAAAAAGTCTTAAAATGTTACCAAAAAAAAAAAGAAATAATGAAACTCTAAAATTTCTCCATCTCAATATTTCTTTCTTCAAAATGGAATTCTCATCAATCTCTTTCTCCTGATCTCTCTCTTTCTATTTTCTTCTTCTTTTTTTCAATTAGTCAGTTATTTTAATTACATGAGTTGATGAACTATGAATTCTATTTATAATTTATCTTTTAAAATTTTGATTACAAAATATATATATATATATAATCAGTCCTCCCCACCGCATCCGTGTCTCATTTTTTTAGAAAATGCAGTTTCCCACACCCTTACCCGTATCCGAGTCCGTGCTTCATAGACTTATAGCCACAGAAAAAAGATTCCTCTTGAAGATATGGGAAGGTAAATTCAATGACATTCAGACAGCAATACAGTAAATTTCACATAGCAACCAAATTAGTTGGATCCTACTCCCCTGCCTTCTCAAACAAGTCATGACAGCACAAAAGAAACTTGGAAGTGCCTACCTTACCTACTAACCAATTGAGGCCACCAGCTTCCATAACTGACACAACTGCCTTTTGATGCCAATGTACCATTGTTTCAGTAGGAATCTTCAAACTACTAGAAGAGTTAACTGAGGATGAAGTCGATGTTGAGACAGAAAAATCTACAGAACCATTGTCTTTGTCAATTGTACTAAGATCAATAAAGCTACATATTATTGACACCACATATACAAGTATTTGTTGCAAAAGCTCCATCTTCTCCACAACAACATTAGACAAATTTTCTTCACCAGATAGTGAACTAGTGAATGCTTTGAGTTGAACAACAGCCCCTGAGAAAAAGAAAAGGTAAAGCTTCAACACAATACAGACTTTTACCAATACATAAAACTACACAAGGAAAGAAAGAAAAAAAAAAGGAGGCAATTTAGCAAGTAATGCAACAGTGGATTGGTTGGAAGAAATGAAGCTACAGAAGCAGTTCTAGTTTTAGAAAAACGGCTTGGGTGAGAATATTTCATCAATTAGATGTCAAAGCAACTAAAAGACATCAACATTTTCATATGGAAAAGGAAAGCACAGGATAACATTAAGAATACCTTTCATTAATGCAGTTAGTTTTTGGATTCCTCCATAGTAGCCAAAAACTCTACAATCATGCATCGAACGGGTTATTATCGTTAAAGCATCCAGTCCTTGCAGCCCTTCAGAAAGAAGATTCAAGCTTGTGGAAGTCTCTGATAAGTCTTTTTTGGAGGGAACCACAGTGGTATTTACTGCATTGACAGTGAATAATATATTAAGATAACAGCAAATAAAAGATAAACAATCATTAAGCTACTGGATTGACAATGAATATGGGCAACTTTTTCTAAATTGCCATCTCTTAAAAAATAGAGTGTACCATAGCACCAAGAAACATGCCCTTAACATCCAGCCACTAAAAGTAAATTTCTCCACACTAACAACGCATAGAAATATAGCTTTACAACACATGACAAACATAGCAGACAGTTTACCAACAGGTTTTCTTAACTCTCTTAACCAAGCTACAACACAATAGAAAAGAACAGTCAACTTACAATTGACTACCAGAGTGGTTAATTTTGTTAACTCCTCAGTCAATAACAGAATGACTTCAGCAGGGTGTCCAGCAGAACAGCCAATAATCACATCATCAAATTCTAATGGATATTCGACGGTTAAAGAAGCAGACTCAAGCAACTGGCCAAAATTAACAGGTTCCCAGTTCTTGTACAGCATTACGAATTGCTTAATGAAAAGACGAACCCGCTTGTCCTTTTCAACCTAAAGATTGAGTATGTGAAAACAAGGAACGTAAAAAATGGCAGTTATTTATAAATTAGTGTAAAGAAAGTTTTCAGCACAAAATGTTAGATTTGGCTTTATTAATAAAATAAAAAACACCATCAGATAGTCTCTGCAGCCTGTCAAGCCAGCACAACAATTTCTTCAACACATGTTACCTCCCACTAAAGCTAATTATATTTTCCAGTGCAGTAACTACATCAATTTAACTATCATCTATATATTCAATGGTAAACCATCATGAAATATCAACAAAAAGACATAAATTTTAAGGTTCAGTGAATAACTTAACATTGTTCGACCTATAAAACTTTCAATTTAAGAATTAGAAACCAGCCATTGTTGCAACAGTGACAACAACATTATCTATTGTAACATAAAAGTCGAAGAAAAAACTTTCTTGAAATAAAATCAGTTATCGTCGAGATCTCATAGCAGGATATCTTCCATTATGAAAATTGCTAATTTCTTAAGAATCATAGGTGATGTCAAAGTTCATGGATAGTCTTCCTTCCTTTGTGAAAAATGTATTAACAATAAAAAGCACAGATTTAGATAATAACCAATTTTTTTAATTTAGTAGAATCTAAAACTGAAAATTCCATGGCAATACCTTATCAGTAGCATCCTCATATTTCTTCCAAAGTGCAAGTAACACTGCCTCATCACCCACTTCACTAGGGAAAAAAAGGGGCCAAAGAAGAAAAAGATGAAATGGAGTGACCAAATATTGTAGCAAAGCTGGTAATAAAATTAAGGGATTAAGAATACATTCATTACCACCCCAGAGGCATAGCAAAACTTATATTAACGATCCATCATGCTGAAAGAGTAAGCAAAGGCATGATTAAGTAAACCCTAACTTCTACAATTTTTGTAAGAATGAAAAAAGAGACATATATATGAATGAAGAAGAGAACATAAATGAAAGTAGAAGATATCCTCCTCTCAAAGTCAAAACATGCACCCCCAGCAAATGCTCTCCAATTGTGTTGAACAAACCTGAAGACACTAGTTTAAGAAGTCCAAAGTTGGAATAATAAAGCTAGAAAAACTATCCCATAAGTGGGTGACAGGACAAGCTCCTGATTCTTAACTATAAAACAACCTGATTCTTAACTATACAACTGCATAATACCACAAAATCTAAGCACCTGTCCTCTTTCCAAAAGCTCGAAGTCTGGACTAATGTATGGAACATAACAATTTTTCTCAAAATTCCAATTAAACCAAGAGGCAATCCAACAAAGAAATTATCAAGAATGAGTATCACTCCATTATAGCACATAATGGATACGCCAAAACGCAAAGGCTTGTTATGCTGCAAATGTTAATCTTTGGAGAATCAAAAGGCAAAAGAAAACCCTGATTTTAGGTGGAACTTAGGGCTTGTGTACATTTAGAAAACAATTTTTTGCTGTCTGTTTTCCATGAAAATTCCTTTTGATTTTTCATTTTCTATGAAACACTTGAAACTATGTTTATTACCTTTAAAAGAAAACATATTCATATCAGAAATGTTCTCTGCAGTATTACCATCAAATATTTACAGAACACGTTCAATTTTTTTTTCTTTTGTACATTTTTAATACAATATTTAAATGATTACAATTAAATTAACAACATCCTGTTAATTATTTTTGCCACTTTCTTTATTGAAAAAAATTAAATTGGCATCAACAAGGAAGAAGAAATGCAACACGAAATCGTGATTAAAAAAAATACAATAACAAATTAAAAGCACTATAAATTGCAACAAAGCATATTATAGTGGAAACTTGGTCAGTAAAAATTTAAAAAAAAAAAAAGAAAAATGGAAAATAAAAATATAAATAAGGAAAAGAGCTGCACATCGAGGCTTAACCTACTGGTAAAGTGCATATCCCCCGAGCAATAAAACCCAAGTACGATCCCTCTCCCCTACTCAAAAAAAAAGGAAAAGAGCAAGAAATATACCCTTTCACAAAAGCCAAAATAAATCATAAAGAAAAAAACTGGAATGAATATTGAGATTGACCATGTAGCTTAAGAGAAAAAATATCGTCGAAATTAAGAATTGAGGTTGGGGCTCAAATCCACTTTGAGATAACTTCTTCATCATCAAATTCATGCCTATCCTTTCCAGTTTCTTAAGCTTTTTCATCATCCACCAAATGATTTTCTTCCTCCTTAACTAGAGTTGGGTTACAAATTTCTTTTTATATTGCCTAACATGATTTGTGGAGGCTGCAAGATTCTCCTTTGCTGCTTTTTCGTTTATAGATTCAGGTTGCACTAATTCTTCTACTTTTAATGTTCTACTAGTTTTTCAAGAACGTGCTTTGCATGTTACCATAGTGTCTCATTGTATATGTAGTATATAATTATTAACATTTACATTATATCATAGTTTAATGTATATTAATAAAATTCAAATTTCTATTTATATTTTTCTTTATTTATATTTTTTTTTCTTATCTAAACCTATCTAAATTAATTCTATTAATTTTATTACAATTGATTTTATATATATTCAATAACCATAAAAAACGGAAGTAGTAAATTATCTAGAAATATTTTAATTTCTAATTATTAAAACTACTTCAGAAACAAATTATATATAAAACAATTTGATTAAAAGGGTTTGTTGTATGATAAAAACCTAGCCAATGTTTTTTTTTATTTCTCGATGTCGTTTTTTTTTGTCAGCCTTCCTATCCTATTGAAACTCTTATATCATTTTAAGGACTCCTAAATTTAATTAAAAATTTAATATAAACCAAAAACAAATTTTTAAACATCCTTGTTCCATAGATTTATGGCATTTTTACATACCAAAACTGTAATTAATAATTAATTAAATTACCATAACAACTTTATATAACCTAACAATTAAGAAGACTATAGGGAGGGTAATACGGTAATTTTGCCGATCCCCTCTTAGTTACATTTATATATTATGATATGATATGATTATTTCTTTTTTTTTTAAAATGAAATTATACGGTGTTGGCAAGCCTACTCCAGCTACCTACTTTATTATGTCTAAGTTAAAAAGAATCCTTTAACATTAAAAGAATTTAAGAAATCACAAATAACCACGAGAAAATCAAGTGACAGACCAACCAACAAAAAATACCTGAAGCAGATTTTTGGAGCAGGAGGAGGAAACCTCTCCGCTGATGACCGCGAAGTAGAATCTCCACTTTGCATACTGGCTGACCTTCGAATGAGGTCGGCCACACCCTTAACAATGTTCATGTTTCTCACAAATAATCAGCAAGAAATCAAAACTTCACTGTCCGAAAATAAATGGGACGTAAAAATGGTCACTCCAGGCCATCACTTTTGACATCCTAAATATTCTGTTTCATTATAATAAAAAAAAAAAAAACATTTATGTCAGCACATAGCCCCACTGCCTCATAACAGTGAAAACTAGCCAAAAAGGTTAATACTAATTACCATTATTGTCATAAAACATTACTTTGCTATTTGCAATCAAAAAATTAACCTATGCTTGGCTCCATAATACAACTACTTGTGTGAACTTAAGCCTGAAGCTCTTCAATCCCCAGCAGCACTAAAAGAACAGTCGAATACTAAGAATCTACTTATAAGAAATGAGAATCAGTTAAAGCTAGTTTTTAAAAAAAAAAATTAACACTAATACAAGCCCAAATTTAATCAAATGAGAACCAACAAATCAAAATATGATGATTTACAAATGAAGGCTAATCATTATTACAGATGGATTAGTGAAGCAATTCAGATAATGAACTATTATGATCTAATCACTGATTGAAAAATATCAAAAAAGCTAGATTGTTAAAAATTGCTCGAGTATTAAGAACGGAGAATTTACTTGATCAGATCACCGGGCCCAACAGTGGTGATGCTTCGCTGGGGTTTTGGGCGAGGTTGAGGGATCGGCTGGAGAAGGGGAAAAATGGGCTGACCTGAGGAAAAAAAAAACAGGTTGAGAAATGGACGGGAGGCGGGTGTGACAGGTTTCGAAGGTATCGGGGGGCGAGGTTTGAGTTTTCCGGGTTTCGGGTTGACTGCAGGCGAGAGAAGAAGAGGGAGGTTAAGGCGTTGTTATGGGCTGGGGTTTTGCAGGAAAATGGAGAGATAGGGCCCGGCCCAGGCGGTTATGGGGGTTCCGGTGAGGTTCAAGGAAGGTGGTTACGGTGGAAGGGTGAAGGGTGGAGGCTGTGTTAGATTTAGACGAGGAGAGTGGCGAAATCTGTTTAGTAGTTTTATGGTTTATTGCGTAAACTTCACCCTTTTTCCCTCGAGTGATTTATCTTTAACTTTAAATTATAGCATACAAGCACTTCAATTTTAATTTTTGTAAATAGATTGTCTCTCTTATAAAATTTTAACTCTAAAACTTTTTTAAATTCTATTTTACTATCCCAAAAATAAAAAAAGATTATCATTTTAGTACAACAAAATTTTTTCTTACTTTTAATTCCAACTTGATCTCTAAAAATTTTTATAATTTTAATTTTTCATTACAAATAATTTTAAGAGTTGTTTAAACTTATGAATGAAATTTTAAGAGGATAATCATTAACTCTTGTAAAAGTATATAATAATATTAAATATTTTTCTATTAAAAAAATACAAAATAATCAAAAATTATTGTGACCTATTCAAACAATTTGTGGTAAAGTTTGAGATACTAGTGAAAAAAGTAAACTAGCATCTATTTTGGTGAAGCGTTCATTTGACCCTAGAGCCGAAGAAGTCCTCACAGTAATTAGGGCAATAAGAATATTCGAAAATAAACATCCTTTCTTTAATATTTTGCCAACTGTAAGATAAAATATACCATGTGTAGATCCTAACTATAATGAAGAACTTGCAAAATATTAATTAATTTAGAAAAGATCACATGTCATAAAAATTGACTTCTTTTTCTAGCCTTTTGAAAAGGATCATTTGGAATAGACGGAATTACTAATACTTCTGTATAAGTAGTAGCAATTCTAGAATTTCGCGATGACAAAAATAGAATAGAGTGTGAATTCAACTCTTACAAGAGTGACTTCATTAACAAATTTGCATGATGAAATAAATTGTCTCCTTAAGAACCTACATACTCAAGGAAGACTCGGTGATTCACCAAAACAAAGAAAGACATTAGCAGACCAAGTACGAAAATTGGTGAATGAAATGTTCGATGCAGTTGAGTGAGAAAAGGCATTAAAGAAAATAATAGAATCTTCAAAGCCTATTACTGAAGAAGACATCCTAAACTTAAGGAATGAAAAAATGGTTCCTTAAATTGCGGATCTAGATAAAAGAGTTGCTAACCTAAACAGTGATGATTTGGCCCAAGATCTTAGAAAATCTTTAGGATTATCAAAAGAAGCTCCAATGCATATAGATGATAGAACATTTAATGAGCTTCTTGCCATAAAAAAAAAGGCAGTGTACAAACTAAATTATCTCCATATAACTAAAGCAGAATTTGAACCTATGGATAACCCGCTGAGACCTACATTAAGCCATGCAGCTTTTCTCAATCTAGATTGTGAACAACATGCATCTGAAAGGATAGATGAGTGGATTACCATTATTAGGTTTACAACTAAATTAGGGAGTTACTCACTTGAGGCCACCTATGAAATATGTAAAGCAACCTTTGTAGGAAATGCTCAAAAATGGTGGGATTAACTTATAGTTCAAACGCCTATTAGGGATGAAAATAGAAAAGTTGTATTGTCTGATGAAGTATTAGTCATAATCATAGATGCCTTAAAAATAGAATTTTGTGATTTCTTAATAACAGAATCATTAGAAAGAAAACAGTATCTAATGGCATTATTGAAACTGCAAATCTGTGACATGTGTTATTTTAAGAATTATGCATGTGAATTTCAAAAATACTATTAAAATTTAAACATCAAATCTCAAAATTATATGTCAGAAATATTCTTTGCTAAGCTACCAGAACCTTGGCCAAAAATAGCAAAGACGGCCTACCAATTCCTCCTAAAGGAATATAAAATTTTGAGGGTTTAAGAGGGAGAATTCAGGCGATTAAGTATGACATGCGAAAGGCATGTACTGAACTTCAAGTAAGGCAAGATGCAGAGTGTCTCCCTTACTTTAACAAGAGTTGTTGTTCTCAAATAAAATTCGTTCCAAGTAGATATGATTGTTCTACAATAAATAAATCTAGACTTGAGAAAGGATATTCTCTTAAAAAGAGAAAGTTCAAAGGATATAAAAAAAGGAGAATGTCAATGAGAGAAATAAATGAGAAAAAACCCTTAAATAAGCCTATTGGGTTTATTAAGAGAAGAACAAGCCTAGAGGACAAATATAGGATATAAATCTTTAAAAAGAAATATGGCAGAGCCCCTAAGTGTCAGTAGGAAAAATCTCTTAGTAGTTGTTCTTGCTGCTGGATTTGTGGTTCAAAAGAACACAAAGCAAATGTTTGCCCACAAAAAGGCAAACGAAAAGAAAACTTGAAAAGAGTTTTCTTTAAAAATGATAATTTAGAATATGAGTCAATCAAAGAAGATGAATACTCAGATATAGACTCTAAAATAGATTCAGTTTATGAAGTGGTTTCTAAATATGAAACTAATTTGTGAATAGCCCAATTATTCATGATGAGTAACTAATAAGATATCACAAATGAATAATTAATTCCTTTGAAAATTATCTGGTACAAGAAGAATCCTTCCATTATAAGGACCCATCAAAGAGTTTCCTAGAATGGAAACTCCCAATGGTAAACATCAATAATATTTATAGTAAATCAAAATTTAATTCTAGATCAATAGTTGATATCTCCCAATCTGAGTCAACGGATCAAGTTTATAGTACAAAACTGGACACATAAGATGAACCTTTGATAAATTTACCAAAAATCAAAGAAATGGTAAATAAATCAAAAGGAACTTACTAATATATTTATATTGGTTTGGTCCAAGTAAGACTTATTTCATTATTCAATGTACCTGCAAATAGTCCTGTGATAGCAGCCGTGTTGGATAAAAGATGGAATCTATTTTAAGATTAGCTGATATCAGGTGTACAGACTAACTTGGCTCATGATCCAGTCTAGTTTCAGTCCTACTCTAATTATATGATGTCTTTAAGTGATAGGTGTTTGGGTAATTCATTAACATTAAGGATCAAATCTCAAAATATGAACAGAATGAGTTCACATGCTAAATATTTAGTGTATCACACTAGAATTATATTTAGGTTAATAAATACTACTAATCCAGGAGTGAGGAAGATCTTAAAAATAATTGAGTTGTTTGAAGAAGGGTCAGACAATTATAAAAAGTTCCATAGAAAGAAAATCAACCCTTTAGAATTAACTTAGCCAAAAAGTTAGGTTATACAAGAGCCAACTGAGACCTCTAGGTCAATAGGATCTTCTCAAATCTCTCAAAGAGATAGGAATATCACTTTAAGTTTAGAAGAACCGATGAAAAATCTTAAAATTTTTTATCCTCCTAGAAGATCAACTTCTGCATTACCTAGGTCATATTCCCACATGGAAACTATTCCTAGGAATATAGAATAGACTACGAGAAGTAAGGGGGATGTGCCATCATCATCTTCAGAAAAACAATAGAAAAATTATAGGTTATAAAACCTTTAATATACCTGTTTATGAGGATGAAGCGAATCGGGATAGTATATGAGTTATTAACCATATATAACTAATTCTTGAGGTTGTAAAAGAAATCCAAAAGATTTCCAAACAATGATCTATTCCTCTCAAGGATATATGGGTAATAGTGTGTCCAAAACCCATAGTATCAACAAGAATATTCAGTATTAAGGAATCGAGTTTGAGTACTTATATTTTTTTAACATTTAAATTTTGTGGTTATTATGATTATTCTCTAGATGCATTAATTGACGCAGGTGTAGCAACTAACAGTGCTAATGCACTCTCTGATGAATGGTGGAAACCATTGGCCCAGCCTATGATACTTAGAATGGCATGCAAACAAGAACACTTGATAACACGTTATGCACAACAAGTTCCTGTTGTCATAAGTGGACAAAAGTTTACCATTGGTATAGTCCTTACTTTCCCTAAATTAGATACAGATATCATTCTAAAAAATGCATTTTTGAAAGGACAAAAGGAAAATAGACCATTGGTGTAGGATGAAGATTACATCTCATTAAGAGGCATAAAAATTGCGTCTCTAAAAAATCCTATATTAAAATTAAAATTTGACTTTTATCCAATAAAAATTTGAGAGTTCTGTGCATCTACTCCTTGTGAACAAGCTTTTAGAGTGCGAACATAGCGTGGTGAAACTTTGATAGATTGTTTATTTGGTAAAAATCCAAATGGTACTTCATGGTACGATGAAATTTGTTTTAATGCACGAAATGTAATAGAAAAACCTATTACATAAATCCTTAAGATAAAAGGAACAAATTGGGATAGATTTCTGGTAAAATTGGTTGATAACTTTAGTGATGGTCCATTAAAGTTATGAGTTCTAACTAGAGTTACAGCCAAGTTAGAATTAAAAGATCTCAGTACTATTATTCGTACTAGAAACATAACATATACAAATGAGATGATAGAGGAATTTGATAAGCAAATTCCTGACTTGCTCGAAAAAAGCTTGATTAGGGATACCAATAGTCCACATTCTAGTCCATGTAGAGCTGGTGCGAGGAAAATCACAAATGGTTATAAACTATTGTCAAGTAAACAAAGAAACAAAAGACGATGGCTACAAGATCCCTACTACAAGAGATGTAATTGATAAAGTAAGTTTATAGCAACTTTCAATTTTTTTTTAATTCAACCTTAAAAGTGGTTATTGGCGGGTAAAAATGGAATAAGGTTCTATACCACTCACAACATTCAATGCTCCTCAGGGGATGTATGAATGGCTAGTTATGCCATTTGGCTTGAAAAATGCTCTAAGCATATTTCAACATAAAATGGGCAATGCCTTTAAGGCATTGAAAAATTTTTGTGTGGTCTATATAGACTATATTTTAGTTTTCAATCAAAATGAAAAAGAACACACGAGTCACCTTGAACAAGTGATTAACATCTTCAAACAATAAGGTATGATTCTATTTGAAAGAAAGATTGAATGGTTACAAGAGAAAGTAAACTTTTTAGGGATAGAGATAGAAAAAAGAAAAATTAGGCTACAAAGCGACATCTTTGAAAAACTTATTAACTTTTCTAATGAACTAGAAGATAGAAAGCATATGCAAAGATTTTGCGGTCTTGCTAACTATGCTAGACAGTTTGTGAAGAATCTTTCCAACTATTTAAGATGAATAGCTAAGAAAAAATCTGATAAAAAGCATTGATTTTGGAAAGATGAATACACTAAAGCAGTTAGACAGGTAAAGGAATTAATGAAAATTTTACCTTGTTTAAATTTACCATCTAACAATGATGATTTAGTCTTAGAGACAAATGCTTCAGATAAATGCTTGGGTGCAGTATTAAAAATAAAAGGTAGAAAACTATAACAAATATGTATAAGGGTGCATAAACTAATTATCCAATCCATTAAAAGGAAGAATTAGTAGCAAAAAAAAAATGGTATTAAAGCATTTTATATCTTCCTAGCTCCGAAAAGGTTTGTTATTAGAACAAATTCAACCTATCTTAAGGGATTCATGAATTTGAATCTCAAATAAGCTAGACAAACTAGGCTTTTAAGATTGCAATGATGGTTTAGTTATTACATATTTGATATTGAATATATTCCTTCTAATAAAAATGTAATAGCTGATTCTCTTTCTCGTGAATTGTCTAATTTTGCAGATGGATCATGCTGCCAAAAACAAACTATGCTGAATTTGCAAAGGGAAGGGTATACCAGGAAATAATGTCCAAAGAAAGAGAATGATGGGAGTAAAAATCCCAAGAGCATTAGCTCTGGTTCCTCTGGAACGAAAAGAAAAGCACAAGCATAAAAAATGATATGTGCTGACTGTGTAAAAAATAAAGGCATTTAGTTTTAAAATGTCTGATGGTGCTAAAAGCGACACTAAGAGTTTTAAAATTTATAATACTCATAAATTAATTCAACACTGGCTCTAGGCAAGTGCACCTATCATTGGGTAATATAGCGGTAACGAGGTCGA
Organism: Codiaeum variegatum; assembly: GCA_948294925.1. Classification (NCBI taxonomy): domain Eukaryota; kingdom Viridiplantae; phylum Streptophyta; class Magnoliopsida; order Malpighiales; family Euphorbiaceae; genus Codiaeum; species Codiaeum variegatum. The sequence continues at coordinate 2,639 of CAOJBK012447817.1, read as the reverse complement.
TCCACAGAGACACTGACACAAGTACTAGCTTACACTTAAACCATTATCTAGTTCACAATTAATCGCAGATTAAGAACGAAAAATTAAAATCCTAATTCCTGAGTAAACCTAAGGGATAACTTCAAGAACTTGTAAGACTAAGGATTAAACAAATATGAAATAGAGAATCTACCCAGACTTCGAATTGTATTTGAATATATTGCATAGACGGCCAACAACTCAATGAAAATTCAAGGGAATTAACAAGTGGATTTTCACAAAAAAATGTAAGTTTGAATCTTTCTCAAGTAGACAAACCCTAATTCCTAAGTAAAGGTTGGGAATCTCTTCTCACAACCAATCAAGTAGGAACTACATTAAAAACAAGTGAAATATAATATAAATCCTAAGAGTTCATACTTCTATCTCTAGTAAGCATAGAAAACCTAATTAATTTTGAGTGTTCAAAACCTAAACTTTCTATCTCTAGTAAATAATAGGCAACATCACTCATCTACAAGCATGCAATTGAAGATGAAAAAGTGTACAATATAAATTAAAATCAATACTTGAATAAATCCTAAAAATCTATTGAGTGAAAGAGTTAATCGATCCATACAAAATATCAAATACTCATCTAATCTAGGTAGATTAGACAAGTTTAGTTCATAACAGAAAAGAAAAAATAAGAAATCAAAAGAGAAAGAAAATAAACCAAAGAACTCATGATAAACTCTAGCTTAATCATTGAATTCCAATGATAATCTTATTTAATCTTGCCTCCAGTTGTGTTTCTCTATCTCTAATTGATCCTTGATCTGCAAACTCTTATTTATTGGCAGCTATGAGCGAACCCTAGACCTAAAAATCCAAGACAAGAAAAGATCCCCCAAGAGAGAGCCTCCTACACAGAGAGAGTCTCCAAAACAGAGCCTCAAAGGGAAAAAGCCTCTAAGACCCAGAGCCTCTGATATAAATAATGTCCTTTTATAGTTCTTTAAAACTCATTAGGGTTTAGATAGGTACAAGCACGGATTGGCCAATTTTTGCCAAGTCAACATAAGTTAGATTGGTACCAAAATCAGATGTCTAAATTTTGAGTAAATTTTGGATACCTAGATGAAATAACTAGACATTGTGGACCTCTTAAAAGCTATATATCTTTCTCTTATCTTTCCAAAGGTACCTGAATTGCCTTAATTGGAGTTTCGTAGCTCGATTTATGCTCAAAATACTGAGACAGGGTCAAACTAACCAGAATTTTGAAGATTAGACAGTGAGCTCCCACGGGCTCCGCCACGGGTCATGGCAGGGACTGTGGAAAGCTACTGTTTCTCCATTTTTTTCAAAATTTCTCATGGTCTGGCTCACAGACCGTGGATAGCCCCGAGACTTGATTTTTCGCTCAATTTTTGAGCATTTTCTTCGTCTTTCAAGCATGAACCTTGAAGTAGTTCCTCCGAGCTCCGAAATTCAAATTAATTACTTAGAAATGGTTGAAAACACTAAAAAAAACACATTAAATTCTTACAAGTAAAATTATCAAGAACATGAGAGAAAATAATGTATAATTTGCTAGTTATCAAACTTCCCCACATTTGAATCTTTGTTTGTCCTCAAGCAAAACTAAGCACAATCAACACAACTTCCACTTTTAATATATCTAAGACCTCAAAGAAATTGGAATAACAAAACAAGTGCAAGTTCACTCACATAATCATTTAGCTTTCATACTGACTGGGGTTTTTTTATTAAACTAAGGACACAATTAATGAGTTCGGAATCCATGAAAAACACACTCTCTTGACCTAGCTTTAAAATAGTTCAATCAACCAATTGAGTGTCTAATCTCAAAAACATGGCTTTCGTCAAAGAATTCGACCTAAGCATTCCTCAAGTCATTCAAACGATTTTTCTTAGGAGATAGAAACATTTTATTATTTTTTTTCCTTTTTTTTAATCTCATTAGATTACTAACTTTTTAAGGGACCCGACTTAAATAAACCTGTCACTAGTCTTTTGATGTGAAGGTAAACGCTTTGTGGCGCTGACCCCCGGTTACTTAACTAGTTACAGACTTGTTTAGCCGGCTACTAGCACTATTCACAGTTTCATTCTTTTTTAGATATTGCTTTGCGCAATAAGAAACCAACGAAATATGTTCAAAGTCCCATTTTATTTTATTTTCTTTCGACTTTTCTCATGATCCTACCTTATTTTCAATTTGATTCCATTCCCCAAGAAAACCTATCAAAAACTCAAGTACTAACTCTAGTTTCCTAATCTAACTTATGCCAAGAAAAAGACGAGATACCCAATCATAACTAAACACCTTAAAACCTAGTTATGGAAAACATGACAAATGGTTTCCAACTTGCGACCAATATGTTCAAAGTTTAATAAAAAAACTAGAGTCATTATGAAAACAAAAGTTTATGTGAATGAAACTAAAAAAAAAAATTTCTTTAGAATCCTAGATATATCGCAAGTGGAAGTCATCTGAAAATCATGCCAAGTTCTATTTCATGCATATGTATAACAATGATTATCATACAACAAACATAAAAACAATATATTACCCCCCTACCCACACACACACACACACACACACACTTAAATCACACATTACCTTCAATGTGTGTAAACATGATAAACTAGAG
>CAOJBK012447255.1:0-16681 GCA_948294925.1 Codiaeum variegatum | reverse complement strand
AGTGTTACTATTTATCAAGACCTTTGTATTCACTCTTTAGCAGCATTTTCAAAAACAGCTAAAAGGAGTCCTAGTAAGTGGGCTAGAGCTGGTGTTTCAGTCACTGTAACTGAGGCTAAAAATGTTACTCTATACTTGAAACAACTCAACAAATTCAAGCTTATTAAAGGTAAGAGAAACAGAATTGCCCTTTCAGATTGTATTGAATGTTTTGAGGATAGCATTGATAATCTTCATAGATCACTTGGGGTTTTAAGAAATTTAGATGTAAACAACTTTGATTCACAAATTGGAGATGTGATTACTTGGACTAGTGCTGCACTTACTGATGGAGATACTTGTTTAGATGGGTTTGAAGGTTCAAGAATTAGTAACGTTGTTCAAACTAGAGTTTGAAGACTTTCTTTTATTACTAGTAATGCTCTTGCTCTTGTTAATAAACTTGCATCTACTGGTTTGGGAACCCTTAATAATTAATTATTGTTGGAATAATCAATATTTTTAAGTATGTTTTTGCTGAATGTTCTTTAAATATGAGAATATTGTTATTTTCATGTACTACTATATATCAACTCTTTAATTAGTATGTACTATGTTATAATGCTAGTATATTTAAAATTCATAAAAAATGATTACTTTCAATGGTTTTTATTATTTTCAGGTAGTCAGAATGATGATTATAACAAAATGAGACACTCTAGCATTCCACACCATCTTTTACTAGTGAATATAGATGACACATGACATATCATGTGAACAATTGATCACAATGCACTTTGATCACCTTTAAAAAAAAAACTTAAGTTTAGAATTTTCTTTTTTAAGAAAAATTAGATTTGTTATAATTTTACATTCACTAATGATAAAAGCCCAGAAAGAGTGTAAATATATTACATGAGGAACAGTGAAACAGAAATTTTGACATAGCTCAAACTTAGGTTTGACAGGATGAACTTGAAACTGCTGAGTAAATAAAGCCTAAACTTGATCCAATGCCCCATCAATTCCCTCTCTCTAGGCTCTAGCTACTTCATCTCTAGTTTTATTTCTCATCCTCAAAAACTTTGAATTAATAGCAATAATTTGCTAGGGGACCATTATGATAAAAGTTTATGTGTAACAAACAAGGACTGTTACAGTGTACAACAGTACTCAGATGGATCCCCACAACCCATGTGTTTGTGTATGAAAATATATATATATACTAATCCCTTTGATAGATGAACAGATGTTAATGTTACAGTGTCACACTATATATAAAGAAGATAAGGTTTATATGATTCATGGAGTCTAAATATTGTATTGTCACTTGCACTGAAACTTCAAAGTGACAATTTCATGGTTGTGGTAAATATCAGAAAAATTCACAAAAAAAAAATTATTAGTAGTAGGATATCAATAATTTATGAATGCAACATCATATTAGTAATGTATGATCATTTAGGTTTACCCTGATTTCCAGAAAATTTGCCCATTAAAGCTCTGGCTGAGAAAATGGGCTTCTTTTGAGAAAAGCTCTTTGGGTTTGAGTTTCGGGTTGGTCATTTACATTGACTCATTTACATTGGCTCATTTAGATGCAAATCATCCAAATTGGGCTTTTTAACCAAGGAAACCATAACCCCTCAAAAAATTAAAAAAAAAAAAAACCAAGGAAACCATAGATTATAGAGTAATATTCCCATTTCTTTTTTTTTTAAATGTAGATTATAGATTAATATAATCATTTACCACCTAAAAAAATATAATTATCTAAGTATATTTTATTTAAATAAAAATCATTCTATCAAAATTTGAAAATTAGAAGAAAAAATTTAAATAAAAGTAATCATGATTATTTTAGAGTATTTATTGTTGATATTATCATTTAACCCACTAGACCATTTGAAAACACATTAAATGAATTTTTTTTTTTTACATATATCCACGAATCCTTAAAACATCTCAAATGTTGAAAATGTAAAGTGATGGAGGTGTAGTTGCTCCAAATGATGGGATAACTCTCTAATTACAATATAATTGAACCTGCATAGGAAATAAGGTTAGCAGGTGCCGGGTGGGGAACCTCTGATGTTTAAGTCAGTAAGATTAAAGTGGGAGAAAGTTTGAAGTGTGAAAGAGTGGTTAGTTGATCATATCTTGGATTGGAAACTCTGTTCTATTCATAAGGAAGTGTCACTGTATCGGGGGACAGATGTCAACACGGGGTTAGCTCTAAGGGTCCCCTGATGGAACAATGACGTGACATTAGGGTTGATTTGTCAGGGGTAGGTGTCCCCTTAATCAAGGGTGAAACCCCCAAACCCTGCAGGACTAGGTCTGAGGGTATAGATCTCCCAAGACTTATCGTCGGATAACCTTCGGGGAACTGAAGGCACCGAAGGGATGATTCTCGGAGGGTTGGAGTTGGTTAGGTCCAAACTGGCGTGTTCCGAACCCATATCAATAGCTCCCCTGGAGTATCTGTACTCGAAGGCTTCACAGCTCAAAGAGTATAAGAGGGCAGCTCGATAGGCCCTATGCGAACCCTTTCTTTGAGTGAGTTTTTCAAAATTCAAAATTTTGGATGGATAAGAACAAGAGGCCCAGACCTCGATCAAGTGCTGTGGGACGTGACTTTTCTACCATGTGTGTCCTTTCATCTGACCTCGAAGGGACCGTTACATGCCCCAAAGATCGGCGCCTTTATTGCAATTGATAACTTGCTGACACGTGGTGACATGGTCAGGCACCTTAATGATTACTACTTATGACTTGAGCAATTACTTTTGCCTAAGTGGCACTAGAGTTCAAATGTGCCAGATTTGTCTCCTCTATATAATCCTTCTTCCTTGTCCGTTTGCACTTTTCTCCTGCTTTCTGTTATTTTTTTTTGTTTGTTTTCTACTACCTGTCTTATTCTCTCTGTCTTTTCTTCTAAGTATTTTGCTTTCACCTTTTTTTCATATTATTCTCATAGCTCCTCCTTATGAAAAAAGTAAAATAAGCCAAGGGGGGCAGTGATTACGTTTGGTATTATGACCACCTGCTATGATGGTTGTTGTTTCCCCCCTTTCCATTTTTTTGCAAGGCATTTGATTACTTTTCTGTAAATCCCATAATGCTTACTCCAAACTCGATAGAGGATCTGCACTTCTTTGAAGTGGTGTGCTTCACTTTGGGGATTCATATGATTAAACTCTTTAATCAATAATTAATATGATTAAATTTCAAGCCATGGGAAATGCTTTATGGTGTGCGACTTACTAGGTTCATGTTCTAATTAACAATGGGATAAAGAAAACTCTTTTCTTCCCACCAAGTATGTAATCCACAATCTATACTTAGTCCCATAAGTCGTGAGTGACATCTAGCATAACATATCACGACTACCTAATTAGAAATGAATGTTGGTTATTGTATCATTGACATTGCATGGACCTCTTGATTATAATTATCGTGCGCTCGAATTCCTTCATTACAGATTCTCTATCTTAGCTAGGGTCATGGAATAGTCAAACCATATATGCTAGATCATATGACTTTTATCCGGTTCTAATTTTTGATAAATCGATTCTTACTAGAAACTCTTTCTAGTGAACTACTTTGGCCAAGGATTTGTGAATCGAGAACAATCAGAAGTCATAGGATTCCTTCCTTGTTTGCCCAAGTTAATGAATTCTTTCTTGGAGATCACTTATCTCGATATACCACTAATTATGGACACCACATGCCATATACCAATACTTGGATAGCATCGATATGTAAGCAGTAACAAACTATAGCCACCAATATGTTAGATAACATGTCACCTCAAGTCTAAGGATTATATGCACAATTATAATCTAGATGATCAAGCATTAACTAGTGGATAAAATCCATATGTTTATCATCTAATTTCACTGTTCGACTTACTCATGTCATGAGTGTTCACGTGTTTTCAAAACATCATATGTTTGTAGTTTGAGACTCACTACCTCCATACCAATAAGTATCCCATACTTGTCATGGATAACAATAGAGTTGACAGTCTCTCCGGATTAATGACATTCCTACCAATAATCCTATGACTGTGGACTTACTTTAAAGTCTATGACAAAAAGAATCTGTTTCCATATTCCTAAACTTTTTGAGAATATATTCTCTTACATAGTACTTATGGAACATATATGCGTCATACACTAAAATGAAAGCGATCATTTAAATGAAAACATATTTATTAATTTCCATTGATGGATTAAGATTATGAATATATACATAAAGTACAAGCTCTAGGGCGTACAATCCTAATTGGAGTATCTCTACGTCTAAGTGTTTTGATACTAAAAGGCCTTGCACAAGGGCTTCATAATCGACTGTATTGTTTGTAGTGTAGAAATCTAACTTTAGAGCAAACTCTGTGAGCACTCCACTATCGGCTTTCAACATATCTCCCACTCCACTTACCCCCTTGCCACTAACTCTGTCTACATACAACTCCCACCTTATCTTAGGGGTTGCACTGTTCGGTTCTCCCACTAAGCTTTCACCTAAAGATTGATCCAGAGGAAACAAATACTATGAAATGAAGTTTGTGAAGATTTGGGCCTTTATGGCTGACAGAGGTCTAAATTGTAGACTATATCCTTCTTACTCTACTGCCCAACACAGTATCCTTCCAGGTTTGGGCTTGTGTAAGATCTTCTGCAATGGTTTATCGGTGACAACTATCCCTTGGTGGGCTTCGAGATACACTTTGAATTTTTGGCATGAGAATTGTAAGGAGTATACTAGTTTCTTAATTGAGTTGTAGTTCAACTATACTCTTTGTAACACCTTGCTAAAGTAGTACACTGGTTTTTGGATTCCCTCTTCTTCCCTAACCAAGACTAAACTCACGACATGGGGCAAAGTAGATAAATAGATGAGGAGTTCCTCCCCTTGGAGAGGCTTGTTAGGATTTTCTCTAAAGCTAGGAAGGTTTTTAGGTCATCCATCACCCTCTGGCAATCATTTACCCATTTGAAGGCAACATTTTTTCTCAACTTCCTAAAGAATGGCATGTATTTCTCTCCTGACTTGGACATGAATCAGTTCAATGCCATCAATCTACCTATAAACTTTTGCAATTTCTTCACATTCTGAGGGGGTCTCATCTTTAATATTACCTTGACCTTGTCAGGGTTTGGCTCTATGCCCCTTTCACTGACTTAATAACCCAAAAATTTTCCTCCCTGAATGAAGAAGGCACACTTCTCTGGATTTAATTTCATGCCATAGGAGTTCATCACCCCAAACACCTCTCTCAAGTCTTCTATGTGTTACTGGAAACTCATGCTTTTGACCACCATGTCACCCATGTAGGCTTCAAGGTTCTTCCTCAACTACTATTTGAACTCCTTATTGACCGACCTTTGATACATTGCTCTGGCATTTTTTAGCCCAAATGGCATGGACACATAGCAGTAGGTCCCTTTCTCCATAATAAAGGAGGTTTTCTCCTCGTCCCCTTTATCCATCTAAATCTGGTGGTACCCTTGCTTCGCATCTATAAGATAGAGGTATTTATCTCCTGCTGTTAAATCCACCAATTTGTCTATCATGGGTAAGGGATAAGAGTCTTTGGGGCAAGCCTTGTTCAAATCTGTGAAGTCCACATACATTATGTAGCTTCCATTGGCCTTTTTTACCAGCACCACATTAGCTAGCTAATCTGAGTATTGCACTTCTCTGATGAATCCTACCCTACTGAGCTTTTCTAACTCTTCATCGATGATAGCCTGTCTCTCTACTCCAAAGCATCTCTTCTTCTGCTTTACAAGTTTGCATGTTAGATCCATATGGAGCTTATGGGTAATAACCTCCAGGTCTATTTCTGGCATGTCTACAGACAACCATGCAAAGGTCTAAAGGCTATCTATTAGGAACTCCTTCCCTAAACCTTTCTCTTCTTCACTCAAAGAGGCATGTATCTGAAGGGTTTGACCATTGTCTGCTACCTCAAAGGTCTTTAGTTTCTACACTGATTCCCTTTTTATTTCTACCCTTGGCTTCTGAGGTGCCACTTCTACCATGTTCACTTCCTTTGTTTCCACAAATACCATTTTCCTTTTTCTGATTACTTGCAAACTAACCTTCAGGACTACGTCTCCATAGACACGAAAGTTTTTACCATCAGAGAGCAAGATGGTTAATCTGCATCTTCTTATGCTGATCGAGGAATCAAGATCCCACAATAATGGCCTACCCAGCAACACATTGTATGACTTGGTTAATTTTGTGACAACAAAAATTGCAATGATAGTTACTAACTTCGGGGCTTTCCCCACTATAATTGGGAGTTCTATAATGCCTACTGCTGGTATGATGGCTTTATCCAAAGTCCTAACTGGAATATTCAATGGCCTGATTTTCAACTCCTCCATGCCCATTTGTGCAAATGCCTCCCAAGACAAGAGGTTCACCGAGCTGCTTGTGCCTGCAAAGACTCTCTGGACTGTAAAGTTGGCTACTATAACCATTATCACCACTGCCTCCGCCTTCCTCATTGGTTTTCTTTTTGCTTCTCTCGCCAACTGCCTGGTGCCATTATAAAAGACAAACTTCGATGTTTCATGGGTTCAGGAAGCAACCTTCTCCTTACTCCTACTCAATGATGGCTTTTATGGTCCTCCTATGAGGTACGTTGCACTCCCTGTTGTTCCATCATTCAACGATATTCCTTGCAATTGATTGGTTGGGGCTACCTAGTTAGTCTTCCTCACATAGTTCTGCAGGTATCCCTATTTAATCAGCCTCTTAATCTCCTCCATTAACGATCGACATTTGTTTGTCGTATGCCCATGGGTGTTGTGGGACTTACACTATTGAGACTTGTCTCTCTTGTCAGGATCCTTGCTGATGGGTCTTGGCTTTCTTTAAATCCCTTTGTCTTAAAAAGTCATAAATACCACTTCTGGTCTGGCATTTAATGGTGTGAGCTTTGAATGGTCAAACCTCTCCCTGTGAGGCTGCTCAGTTTACGGAGGTTGAGAACCCTGTTTAACCCCTGACCCTCTAGCTCCAGGGGTGTCTATTTTTCTGCCCTTCTTTTAAGAGGAACTGCCTTTGTCTGACCTCTTCTTCTTGTAGAATCTACTTTTTCTAAAAGTATCATCCTTATTGATGTACTCTTATACTAGAGCCATAGCCTCATTTAAGGTTCTAGGACAGCTTCTAACTAGGGCCTTGAAGTAAACTTGAAGTGTAGTGCATTTCTACAAGGTTTCTACTGCTCTTGGCTCGTCTATGTCTGTAACCTTTAAAGTATCTTTGTTGAATTTAGCAATGAAGTCTTTCAACAATTCCTATGAGCCTTGCTCCACCTGCTCCAAGGCTCGAGTTGGTGTAGGTATGAGGATTCTAGTTGAGAATCTTTTCAGAAACAAGCTCACCATATCCCAAAATGAATTTATACTTCCTTCTGGCAATCCATCATACCATTTTACTGTTGCTCCCTCTAGGGTGCTTCTAAAAGCTCAGCAAAGTACTTTTTCTATGGTGGTTTGCAATTCAACTAGGTGTTTGTACTCTAGCACGTGGGCTTTAGGATCTTGGTTGCCATCATACTTCTTCATATGAGGTTGTTTAAATTTCTCTGGCATCTTGAATCCAATGATTCTATTGGAAAAGGGAGATCTTATGTTTAGAGTGAGATCTCACCTATTCGCAGGCTTCGCCCCTGCTATCTCCTCCACGTATCTTCTTACTTTATCTCTAATCACCACTCGTGAACCATGATGTCTCAAGGCCTCTTAGTTTCCCACTCTTTCTCTTCAAGACTCATGCCTGTGAGAATGTTTGTGGTTTCCATCCGAGCCTCTATGGGAGTGACTTTGCCTATCATCATTCCTTCTATTATGTCTGGCCTTGCTAGTTATTGGCATGTCTCCCATTCCTTCTTTACCATCTTCTACTCCAAGCCTTGCTTATCGCCTTCAGCTTTCCTCCTCCCCCCGGCCTTCTGCCCTAGGAACTTCTATCGCCGACCTTATCCTCCCTCCTCCTGTAGGTCCTAGGGGTGGTACCCTTCCTGCCTCTACTTCTCTGGCAGGGGTGTTGAATTTGAATCATCTATTCACTATTGGGGGGGTCATTACCTTCTCCTATTTGGGGATTGAGTACAAGAGTGTGTTGAAGCTGGGAAATTAATTGGACAATGCTAATGACTATACCTTGCAAAGTATTCACAAGTTTTGGTGCAACTGCGAGTAGTGAAGGCTGCATTGTAGGGGTTGAGGTGCTTGGCAATTGAGCTTTCTCAATAATGCTTTGGAGGGCTTGTATTGAGGTGGCTAGGCTATTCAGGGCTGTCAGAGTAGAAGGTAGAGTGTTTGTAGTGAGTGTGGTGGTGACTTGAGTTGTGGTAGCAATCGGCGGTGGTGGTGAGTTATTTCCATTGTGGGTTTCTTAACAGGTGGAGTCATTTGAAGAGCTTCCTATTTGTAGGCTAAGAGAATGAGATAGAGAGAGAAGAAGAATGGAAAGGAATGTTAGTGTGACAATCCTCGGGGGAAGAAGAGAAGATAAGGGAGCTTGGCGTTTTCCACAAATGACGCCAATTAATGGAGCTGCAATTGCTCTAGAGGATGGAAAAGGTCTCTAGTTGCGATGTAACTGAACCTGCACAGGAAATAAGGTTAGGAGGTGCCGAGCAAGGTGCCCGATGAGGAACCTCTGACTCTCAAGTCAGTAGGATCAAAGTGGGAGAAAATTCTAAAGTGTGAAAGAGTGGTTAGTTGATCATATCTTAGATTGGAAACTCTGTGGTCTGTTTATAAGGAAGTGTCACCATAGCGGGGAACAGGTGTCAACACGGGATTAGCTCTGAGAGTCCCTAATGGGACAGCGATGTGACATGGAAGTTATTTTGTCAAGGACAGGTGTCCCCCTAATCGACCCCGAATTCTGCAAGACTAGATCTGATAGTATAGATCTCATGAGGCTCACCGTCGGGTAACCTTTGGGGAACTGAAGGCACCGAAAAAATGATTCTCGAAGGGTTGGAGTTGTTTAGGTTCGAACTAGCGTGTTTCAAATCCTATCATAAAGATTTAGTAAATTTATCAAAGAAAAAAAAAATCATTGCCAAAAGCAATTTATAGGATAGATAACAATTATTAAAGCTTTTAATTAAACCGTTGAGCAATTTTTTTTCAACAGAAACAAATAATTAATCATTGAGAATTCTAAGAAGCAATTATTGAAAAGAATAAGTGTAACTGATTAACTATATAATGTAAATGACACTAACGAAGGTTTTTTCCTGAAGGAAGATTTTTTTTAAAAAAAAATACTCATCACTTTCAAGAGAAAATGTGGTAAAAGCCGGACTTGGAGTATTTCTGTTTCATAAAACACACTTGTGTAGAGACTTATGTTGGAAAAGTGGCATCTTTCATTTTCTATTTTCTTAAATTTTCTTCCTTCATTTGCTGCTTATTTTGGAGTATGACTGGAGGAGGGAGAATCAAATTCCCAGTAGTTAAAAAAAAAAAAAAAAGGCGTGGAGAAACGTGGGAAACAAGCAAATGGGTATTGGCCACGTGTAAGGCAAAGGATCAATGTTGCTTGAATAAGAACTCAACGTGCAATACAAGTCCTGTCCTTACCGGTCCCACACATCCAGATCTCACCCTCACCGGAACATCCAAAACTACTCCTTACGCTATCAACCTGAACCAGCAACCACCCAAGCGCCGCCCTAGAATAAACCGATTGCCAATGCGCGACTCGGGCAATTCTCATACTTGTTGTGTTCTGTTAACTTTTTTTTTTCTCCTAATTGTTTAATTAAATGAAAAGATAATTTAAACACATTTGAATAATAAACAAACATACTTTCTTAAGTTATTTTGTCTTAAAATAAAAGTAAAATAATTTGAATTTGTTACAAAAAGTATCTTTTTATATAATTTAATTTATTTGTATAATTTAATTTATTTGTTTCATATTTTTTAAATGCCTAACAAATTTTTACGAAAACATAATTTATTTTATGTAAAATAATAATTTTATAAAAATAAAAAATTAATTTTATGACTACAAAATATAAATAACTTTTAAAAAATATAACTTTAGACTTTTTTTTAATAAACTTGATAAGTATATAAATTTGTAATACTATTGTAACATTTTAATGTTTCTCATTAAATTATTTTTTTCATATAATTAAGATTTTTTTACACATGTAAGAAGAATTACAAAAAAATAATTTTATTTATGAAAAATATAAATATAAATTTGATTTTTCATAATTAAGACATATTTTTCACGAAAAAAATAAAATTACTTCATTTTAAAATAAAATAATCATAGAAAGCACCATAAATCAATAATAAGTAATGAAACATTTGGCAAAAAAAAAAGTAATGAAGCTGAAACCTTATATCAAGGAGTAAATATTAAAAATATTATTTTATTTTTTTTAATTATTATTATTTAATTGCCTTACATTTTTTAGAATAAATATTAAAAATTTTGTTTGATCAATATTTTGAGTTGATCAAAATAAATTATTTTGAGTCCATAATGAAAAAATAAAAATATGAGGCTCATTCAAATGGCTTTGTATTTTAAAATTTTTTAGAGTCTAGAAGAATACTATTGAAGCACGTGAGATAAATATGAAAATTAATTGTGCTACAAATGTGGAAGTGTGTTCTATGTAATACTAAAGACATGGAACAAAAACTATTACAAAGGACCTTGAAGCTCAAGTTTAGGAACTGAAATTCAACTCCTTGGAACTAAAGACATGGAACAAGCTAGGGACTAGCCTTTGCGTTAAGGATTCGGGAGAGATGTAACTGTTAAGGCTAAGGGCCAGAGCTTGAAGCTAAAGTCTCGAACAAATGAAAGCATGGAAACTAGAGTCTGAAAGCTTGGAGCTGAAGAATCGGAGTTATTCTACAAGTGGCAGCCATAGAACCTAGAGACTGTGAAGACTTAAAGATAAAGTCTAGAGACTGCTTGCACCTAAAGAAAAGGAGATAGAGATTGATGTGAAAAGTGTGGCCTAAACCTAGGGACTAGGGTCTGAAAATGTAGAACCACCCTAAAGAATTCACTATAAAAGGAGCACATGCAGAGTGGAACCAAGAACAACCAACAAAAATCAAGAAACAACATAACACAAGTCAAGCTTTTTCTATCAAAGCTCCTATAGCTTTTTATTTTCTACCAAATTTCCAAGCATTACTTGGATCTTTGTCATTTATTTTATTCAAAAAAATATATTTAATGTACTTTGATTACATTAATATAGACCAAAAAGTTACAAAATCAACTCTATCTTTGGTTTCTCTGTGTAACAATTGGTGAAATGCTTCTAAATGGATCCAAGTTCCCTAGAAACTACCGTCCTTTTAGTTTCTACATAATCGTTTGAAAGAAGTAAGGTTTACGGGTGAGACCCCCAAGAGTCTCTCGCACGCCTCACATTAATTAAACACAAAAAAGGGCAAACAATCTTTTTTGGCACTCTTAGTGGGACCCTAGTTTCACAATGCCACCAAAGAAAAATACAAAAGATAAGGAGATTGTTGATAATATTATGTCTCAGCATGCAGAGGAAGGGGTTGCAACAGCAACACTTGATACTTACCTCAAATGGTTGAGCAGATTGAAAAGGCTCATAGTCCTTCACGAGTTGGTGATGTTCCTAGAAATGTCAATCAAGAGTCTTCAATGCCTCTTGCTTCTCAAGGCATGGATGGATGCCTAGATTCCCGGGAGAAACATATCATGAATTTTATGGGGAATGTTATGGCAGACATAAAATCTTTGTTGGAGTAAGTGGTGGCTGGAAAATCCAATAGCTTGGGTGGGGCTACTTCTAGCCTCATCCAACCTATAAGACAATCCTCTGAAGAATCCATTGACTTGTTGGAGTCTAGCAGTATGCCTCTAATGGAGCGTGTACCTACACAACAACAACAAAGAAAGGAAAATTAGGGTTTGTCTAAAAACCCAAAAACCCTAGACCACACCAATGGTTGCAAGCCTTCACATGCTACATAGATTCAATTACATCAATTTCAAGGGTCTACTTCACCAAAGACCCACATTGTATCTTATAATGAAGAAGGAATTAACTATATATAGAGATCAAGCTTGGGGGGTAACCAAAGAGTGGTGACAGGAAATAACATACCTATTGCTACTCAAGTGCCTTTAGCTTTGATTCCTGTTGTTCCTCCTCTAATAGCTTAGGTGAACTTGGAAGTAGTGAGAGAGGCTATGCAGAAATTATATGGTCTAGGCCTCCGTCAAGTGGGAAGGCCAGAGTTCCATAAGCCATATTCCCCAACTATCGATTGAGAAAATTCGTATCCGAGGGGATATCGCATTCCAGACTTCTCATTATTCTCTGGAGAAGATGGGCAATCAACATTAGAACACATTGTTAAATTTACTTTTTAATGCAGGGAATTAGCGAATTATGAGAATTTTGACTTTTATAAACTAAGGTTGTTTCCAAATTCACTAACTGATCAAGCCTTTACTTGGTACTCAACATTACCAAGGGACTCGATTTATTCATAGCAAGAAATGCAAAGAAAGTTTCATACCCAATTTTTTAGAGCCGAGCCTGAGGTATATGTGGTCGAGTTGTCAAGAATGACGCAGAGGAGTGGAGAGTTTGCTGATGTTTTCATTGCTTGCTTCAAAAGATGAGAAGTTGGTGCAAGGTCTTCTTATTGGAAATTGAATTTATCAAGATGACCCAACGCTGGTTGGATATTGAGTTGAGGAAAAAATTCCAAGGAATGGAATTTAGAGACTTATATGAGTTGGTTGCAAAAGTGACAAAATATGAAGAGTTACTTCGAGAAGATAATATAATTAAGAAGAAGGCCATGGGAACTTACTTTCAGGATATGACTACCTAAGAAATTGTTATGGTCGACATCTCTAATTCTGGTTCGTAAGTATGTCCTATGTTGACGCGGCCACCTCCTGCTAAGAATGGAGATGCTTGGAAGAAACCTTAAGATCGGTCAATTTAGTACACATTTGATGTGAGCAAAACTGAAGAAATCTTTGACTTTATCTCAAAGGAAGAGTTTATTACTCTGCCTGTAGGTCACCATATACTTGTAAAAGAGGAAATCAAAGGAAAGGAGTACTGTAAGTATCACGATTCATGGGCTCATACAACTAATGCTTGCTGGTCCTTCAAAAACATGGTCCAAGACATGATAAATAAAGGTGTATTAAAGTTTCCTAAGAAGAAGAAAGAGGCCACGCTAATTGATGAAGATTTGTTCCCTCCAATGGCCTCATTTAATGCCATTGGTGTGGAGTTGCATGCATTAATAAATGAAAAGAAAAATAACAAATAGAAGTCAAAAGAAGAAGTGAAGTGTGTATGAGTTCCTAAGGGTCTGCCCTAAACCCTAGACAAGAGGTTACAGGAAGCCAAGTCAGACTATAGCGCAGATAGGAAATTTCTACCAAAAGCCTATCATTCCCAACCTCACACTCAGAGAGGACCACCTTAGATTCAGTATCAAAAGAGATATCAGGCCATGCCTAGAAGAATTCACAATGGTATGCTTGGGTATAGTGCAAACTTTATCAGAGGAAAAAATGATTTCTCAGGAACTCATGGCCTACATGGTGAAAGTCAAAACAAACAATATAGAAGGGCCAAGAATGGTTCAAGAGGTATCCATCAAAGGTTAAGTTTCCATTTACCCAAGGGTCTGGATGCACAAATTTAAATAATACACTCAGACTCTAGGATAAATAGAAAGGGGTTACCTTAAGCTTCTCATCCACCTGCTTCAACTCAGAGAAAATAACCCCGATTTGTGTTACCACAAATTGAATTGGAGAAAAATTAGTGGCACATTATTTACCATAGGAAATTTTCATAGCCTCTAGCTAGAACTCAGAAGAGGAGGTTGTTGAGGAGAAGGGCAACTGCTTAAAGAGGGGTTGTTGAAACAAAAAATGAAGAAAAGGATGATCAAAATATGGATAAGGAATCAGCCAATATGAAGCCCAATAATGAGGAAGACACAAAGGTACAAGATATTAAAGTGGTCCAAATTTCAATACCTTTGAGATGTTCAATGGCGACCATTATTTTGCTAGCTTCATTTCAGAGGGAGGAGGATAATGAACCTAAGGATGAGCCTGAGGGAAAGGTCAACACTCGAAGGGAAACTCATAAAAGGCATGTTATATGTAGTGGAGTGACCATTCAAGCAACAGAGCCTGGAGCTCCTAAGAGGGTGGTCTTTGAGAAACCTGCTGAAAAAAATGACTAAACATATTAAACCATTATATATCAAAACCCATCTCAATGGGAGACCTATTTCCAGAGTTTTAGTAAACAATGGCTCAACAATCAACATCATCCCATTAAGAATGGCCATGGTACTTGGAAAAATAGTAGATGATCTGATAGCAACATATGTGTTCATCTCATCATTCAATGGAGAAGTAACAAAGATTTTAAGAGTCTTACCTATTGAGATTCAATTTGGAAATAAAAGTGCTCTCACGACCTTCTTTGTGGTGAACTCAACAACTAATTACCATGCTTTATTGGGGAGGGACTGGATTCATACGAATTATTATGTATCATCCTCACTTCATCAATTCCTTTTATTTTGGTAAGGTGATGAGGTAGAGATTGTGTAGGCTGATGGGAAGCCATTTCAAGCTTGCACAGACATGGTAGATGCAAGATTTTATGATGGTAGTTTTGGCCTAATTCAATTCAAAGGGAGAAATAAATTTGGAGGGCAAAGTCACTTACCATGATAAATGATGAAGATTGTAGGAGACAATCTAAAATTATTCGAAAAAAGTCTATCATTGTGCCTTATTGTAGGCTGATGACTGAACCCATCATTGAAGAGGCTGATGTATAAATGCACTGAATGAGAAAAGGTGGTAGTTGCATCCACCTTATTGAAAATACAAATGCAATAAGCTTTTGTCAGGTTAGATGTTTAAGTGATTCTAGGGTCTGAAACTATATTTGAGAAAGAAGCAACTGAAAGGATGAAAGAAGTTCAATTATATGAGCTAAAAGAGGCTCCATCTAAGCAAGATGGTCTGAAGCCAGTAATCTAAAAACCATTGGAGAAAGTTAGTCTATAGACTTTTGAGAAGCACAAGGTTATTTGCATCAGTAGCTTACTCCAACCTGCATTGAAGAGAAAAATGATGAAATTAGTACTTGAGTTTGAAGATTGCTTTACTTGGAAAGATGATGAAAATTCAAGATTAAGAAGTAGATCAATGAAATATCAACTCTCTGTCAAGCTAGGTCCTAGTCTTCTTCAACTATCTCTAGAGTCTCAAGAAGGATGCCAATGGTCTGTGGAAATTATATTCCCACCAAGTTGAGAGTGAAGCTGGCAAGTTACTAAAAGGTTAATCCCATGGCTAAAATACATGTCACCTAAAGTTTGAAGGTTTTTCTACACAAGAGGTGACATACCAAGGCCGACAACACGGCTAGTAGTTAAAGAGTTGGCCTTTGGCCACTTTTTCAATAAGAGAATAAAAGCAAGCCGAATTCATGGTTTATGCAAAAGTCCTTTAATCAAGGAAAACAAGGTGCTAAAAATAAATAAAGTCCTTAGAATTTAAGTCCTATAGGAATGCTCAAAGGCTACAATTGCTAAATGCTTTCATATGCCAAAATTAAAAAATCATATTCTCCCATACCAATTTCAAACTTCAAGCTCCAGTTCAATGCCTAGCCATAATTTAAAATATTCAAGCCCAAAAATATTTTTATAACTTTCAAACAAGCCATCATCTAAGCTCATATCAGTATGATATAATCTTTGGAGTGGTAAGAGAGCTTATATTGAGTTGAATGTGGCGGTAAAGGGCCATGCTTCCTTTGGAGTTTTAGTGAGTAGAAAATATATATAATAACATTGGTTTTGAAATTCGGACCGGACTGACCGATTTAATCGGACCTGATGATTCCCACAATAGCAGTTGTTGGTGATGATGGCTAGAAAAAAAACTGATATAAAAAAATATTAGGGGAAAGAAGGAAAAAAAAAAGCAAGATATGGTTGAGTTTTGAAAATTTATCTTGACTGAGAAGGTGATAATGGAGAAAAAAGAAATTAAGTTTGAGGATTGATGGCAAGTGAAATTAAATTGGGGAATTGATTTAGAGCTTGGCTTGAGAGAGAAGGAGACTTGTTAATTTGGGTTTTTCATTAAATGGGTGTCTAAGGAAAAATATATTTTGTTTAGAAGGAGATGGAGATGATGTTAAAAATTTTTAAATGGAGAATTTTATGGGATTGTTTGGATTTTTAATTTTAAGGAATAGATATTGTATTGGTTAGGCATTTAGAGTATAAGGGGGCATAATTAAGATTCCAGATGTTAGGGCTTATGCTATCATTGAGACTTAGGCTCAACTCTGTATCTGCGAGAGCAATTGTTTGATCCATATTTTGAGTGAATCAAAATAAATTATTTTGAGCCCATAATAGAAAAATAAAATAAATAAAAATATGAGACCCATTCAAATGGTCTTATATCTTAGAATTTTTTAGAGTCTGGAAGAATACTATTGAAGCACGTGAGATAAATATGAAAACTAAGGTATCATTTGGTATGGGTAAGTTAACTCAAAAAGTAGAACTTCTTAGGAAGTGTAAATCTTTGTCTTGTTTGGTTACATTATCCA
>CAOJBK012446630.1:0-21676 GCA_948294925.1 Codiaeum variegatum | reverse complement strand
CTAATGCGCTTTCTATATCTTGCTATCTTTCTCTTTGTCTTGTAAAAAGTCGTAACGGCTTCTAGCCGAGTAGGTCATTTCGGATTAGCCGAACTTACTTCCTAGTTAGGTTTTTATCATAAGCAAAGTCAGTTGAAAGCCTCCTATACTCTTAACTTTTGCATGTGAAACGGGTCCTTCCTTGCTTGACTTTCGATTAATCTAAGGTTGGATCGCCTTATTGAATGAAGCAGGAATGCGGCATGCTTGACCCGGACTCGTATAGGTCGCACATTCTTCTACCTACGACAATTTATTGATCACATCAAACTGAGACGATAAGGGCACCTTCTTAAGGTGCCCGAGTTCCCAAGGTCTTCATTAAAGTAGTAGCAGCCTGCTTTAGCTGTAAGTGGCATTAGTCGCTTTGACTGCATGAAGTTGTAATAGCTCGCCTTCTTTCTTCCTGTAGTTACGGATAGGTCCATTCCTTTTCTTTATTAAGATTTTATAAGGTCGACAGCAGATGGCTGGGAACGGATAGATTGATACCCACCCAACAATGGATACGGAAAGAGAAAGAGAGTGGGAAGCAGTAGGGAAAATACCAAGGAGAAAATAGGTAAGTCCCCTGACATCACTCCAAGAAAAGTACCGATTTTGAGGAAGCAGTCCGTGAAGCATCAAACCCGAAGGGCCCCCCATATATTATTAAGAAAGCAAGAAAGACTAAAGCACTACTCCCATACCAATCACTGAATCACCAACCAACATCTGAATAGAGGACGGGACTCCGTTGAAGCAAAGGGAAACGAAGCAGAAAAGATGAGGCCCGCTGCAGTCGCGAAAACGGGCTCTGGATCTACTCATGCGGGGGACTGCCTGCCCCCCTTACCGACTAGATTTCCTGACCTTATCAAGCGGTATCTGAATAATATTTTTTCTTTCCTCCGACTGTATATCATTGGCTTTCCTGCCAATAGAGGATGATTCTCCAGCTATGTCTCTTCGCACGACTTGCTCAACCTTATCCATATGCGGACCACTTGTTCAACCTGCGCACGACTTGACCAACTGAACTGCACGACTCTTGGTTTCGAAACGGATTCCTCATCTTGATTGGCTCTCGAACCGGCCTAAGCCTAAGACAAAATGGTAATCTCGTTCCGCCTGTATACCTTTGATCCTTTGTTTGGCTCCTGTTGAAGATCTTATTCTATGAATATTAGAATTCAACCATAGCATCTCAGAGCTCATACACCTTGATCAGCGATCTCCTCTTGCCTGGACGGCTGATGATTCTCTCACTTGTTGAGTTCGCCATTCCGACGATAGATCGGCCTATGGGGGAAGAGAAGCAAGTAGTGCCTCCCTAGCTGGAAGTGGTTGGTTGCGAGATAGCGATGGTGATGAATCTCCTGCAAGATCATCCATTGGTTACGTCGACCCAGAGGCTTTAAGTTCGAGTCTTGCTCCTGTCGCCTCATCAGGCTTGTTAGGTTAAAAAAAAAGAGGCATGCTTGTCTTGATATTGATTGAATTCGTTGCCGCAAACGGATACCCTACCTTTTAGTAAGCTGAGGATATCATTAGCCGGAGGAGTCTTGCTTGAATCCACCCATGCTTCAATTGCTCTTGAGTCGGTACCCGAGATAAAGAAGACACCTGGTCCAACGAATCAAACACTAGTCAAGATGCTCGGGTGGCTATAACTGAACAGAGTTGATAGCAAAACCAGATTCAGAAAAGGGGTTCAGATACAACGAAGAGGAATCAATCGATAGAACCTAAACCCCTTCTTTGAGTAAGGCCTCGTTCTGCTTCTGCTGATGGGATTGCTTTCTTAGTGTGGCTTGGATTCTACCTACTTTCGTAATTCGACGTTGACGTATATAGAATAGAGCCTAACCGTTAGAGTCTCGACGTGGCGGACGTAGCTGTAGCTCCGATAGCAACCGATAATGAGAGATATATAAAGTGAGGAAAATCCTGGCGGACAGAGCTAGAGCTAACAGGTGATGGGAAAAGTACCTCCACATTTTAAACCTCGGGATAGGAGGACATTGATCGAGCTTTTCCATGCCTAATTCCTGTTTTTGTTAAAGACCCAGACGGGCTACGGATCTATACCAAGCCAAGCCCCGTTAGGCTATAATTCTGTGAGGTTGATCCCGAAGTTCTGGTCTCTCCCGTAGTAGTAGTCTCTATTTGGAATTCTCCTTTCTTTTAAGGTTTAAGGGATGGATTTCATTAAACATATATACCATAAAAGATCTTCGCAAGCAGACCGCTTTCTGTTCAAGAATCGGTGTTTTAGTTTTTAGGGGGACTCCCGAGCTCCACGATAAAGGGCCTATTCTCTCTATGCGAATTCTGACCCGTCTTGATTAGTATTAGCGAAAGCTCGCTCGACTGAATCATAGCTATCTTACTCGACTTGCTTACTAGCTGCCTTTATTTATGACTAATATCAGAATTAGACTTGTGAATTGAGAGGCTGAGTCCACTAGGTTCTGATCCCTCACCACTATGCGTAAGCGGATAGTGTGAAGACTACACACTCTTACTACTCCTAAGTTGAATGAAAGAAGATTACAAAGATATATTCTGCGGCGAACTCAAACCCAAGAAAGAAATCCGCTAGGCTAGTGTCTGATCTCCTTCTAAGAGGATGATGGACCCCCGGATCTGATCCTCTTTGGTAACCGCCGGATCACTGACTCTGGGAGGCGCTGTACGTGACTCCACGGCAACCTGCAATACCTCTGACTCCCTCTCCTCTCCGAGTCTCTTCTCACCTCTTCCCTAAGTTCTTACGATCCTCTCCCGTTGGTCTCAATTACATCGATCCTCACCTCTTGTTATCACTCGAGTATCTAAACCTCTCCTTTCAGTCTCAATTACATCGAGCCTCACCTCGTGTCGGACCTAGCGCATTCTCTCTTTCTTTATTTACATAAACTCTTGGACGACATTAACCTTAGGGCAAGAAGGTCCTTAACAAGCCCTTTCCCTGTCCTCTTTCCGTGGGAATGGAATTAATATAATATTTCGAGTTGATATTCGTAGATCGTTCTCTCTTTTCTTTATTTACATAAACCCTTGGACGATTCTTCTGGACTTGTGGCCACTAAAGAAAGAGTTCTCTAGCCTTTGGATGAATGTACTTATGCCTGCAGTTATCAGCCTTCTAGCCCGGGTACGAATGTCATGTTCTCTAGACACCATTGGAACTCAAACTACCTTCTATACAATATACCAAAATGTACTTATGCCTGCAGTTATCAGCCTTCTAGCCAACCAACCCCTACTTCAGAAATGGGTACGAATGTCATGTTCTCTAGACACCATTGTAAGTGAGAAGGGTGTAGCTGGAGCTCAAATAGGCTAACCTAGTGCTAAAATAAGCCTTTCATATTTCAGATCTCACTCGTTAGGGGCATAAGCCGGACTTTCCTCATCAATGCCACTTACCTTTCATGATCACTAACTAGAATTCAATGACAAAAGATAGGCGGTCGTGCATCCATCTTTCATTGAAATTCAGGTAAAGCGATCCAATCTCTCTTTCTTTACCGAGAGAGATGTTCCGATGAAGCAGACTAGACTGAGGGAATGGTGTACCAACTAATCCGACTACCGAGCCTACTTTCGAGACTACTTACTTTACCGAGGGGCAACTCTGACTTACTTCTCCGCCTACCAAACTCAACTCCTTCCTTTTCCAAAGCAGCAGATGTAGCTCAAAGCCGTACTTGCTTGTCTTGTTCGGTTTACACGAATTGGAATAGATAGGGAAGCTCTAAAGCCTCTAGCCCTACTACAGCCGATAGCCCAAGTACTACCTGCGCCTTAGGACTTTCAGGCGGTTAAGGCATTACAAGATCAACTAATCCGAAACAAAATGCCTCATCCGCTTCGAAACAGCCCGAGCCAGCATCAACTTCTCTATTGACGTTTGCGCCCGTGCCATCAACCGAGAAGGCGGAAGAGCCTATTTCATTTCACAACAAGCCCAGCTGCCAGCCTTCTTCTTTTTTAGCTATCCTGTTGTAGATCCGAAGATACTACTCTTTAGGCAATAACCTTCCTCTTCCGATTTAGGATCTTCCGAGTTGACGTATATAAGTAAAAAAGAAATAGGCTAGTGAGGTTCGATGTAATTGAGCTTTCCTTGCCTCAGGTCTAGTTCAGATGGAAGCCCTGTTAAGTAGAATATCGGTATAAAGAAGAAAGTACAGACTAGGTTTGTTAGGGCAGGAAGAGGCCAACCCGAGCCAATCCTCACTTTCATGACTGAGGGAGAGGGACAATCTTCCGATTTGCCTTACTATCGCGGGTAATCCGATCTCATCTTCCGCGGATACGGCATCTGAAGACTAGATAGAGGCGGGGATTAGCTTGAAAGCTGGTTAGCTGGGAAGGCGGGCTAGTTCTTTCCAAACCAAAGGCACTGAGTCAGCTAGGAGTAAGGCACAGAGGCTTATATCTGACCTATTCTTTCTCATAGGAAGACTCATCGGTTGAAGAATAATCAACCGGGCCGGGGAAGAATAGTTACGGGGCAGTTTCGGAATAATAAAAACTCAAATAGGAAGACGAATCTGTGATAGAAGAAGCTTCCAATTCCTTGCTTGAGAATCGAATCCCTTGAGGATGGAGAGGAATCTGAAATGGAACCTTTGGCGAGATTCTTCCCCACACCCCTTCGGTAGTCTACTTAGGTTACAACACTATTTTACCTCCGATCCGGGGCATAAGATAAGAGCAATCCATAGGACTCCCAATTCCAAAAAGTAGCTATCAATTAAATTAGCAAGCGGATTGTATTTTGTTTTTATTGCACTAGTTCCCGAAACAAAGCGTTCCTGATGTAATGACTGCAAATCCGACTCGCTGAGAGTGAAAGAGCCGACCTTTCTATATAAAATATATAGAAAAAACCTTGAGCTTTGAAGCAAGTGGTCTATGCTAGCTCGTTTTCGAGAGGAAGACCTTAGATACTCGAACCAAGACGATACCTTTCTATCTCCTTCTGACTAAGGCCGGGCCCCCACCTCATCCTCTTTCATCTTGCCCTCGGCCCTTCTTTCACTCTACTTAGATGAAGCCTCTGAACCCTCACTTGACAAAGAGCCTTGATGAAAGCCTCATACTCAATGGGTAAGCCATTAAGAGCTTGCACGATCATATCCTTTTTAGAGAGAGGAGAAGCAATGGCAGCCTTTAGTTATGGAAGAAAAACTGTCATAGTTTTGCTTCCTTTCTTGTGATGTTGCATGTCATACTTCAATTGAATATTAGAGGTGATCGACAAACCGACGGCCAAACCGAAAGGGTGAATGCCTTGGTGGAGCTTTACTTGCGGCACTATGTGAGTGCCAACCAGGGTGCAGCTCTTGGACGTTGCTCAATTCTCGTATAACTTGCAGAAGAGTGAATCAACGGGAACCAGCCCATTCGGGCTTGTGATGGGACCCTATGACTCCGCATACGCTGGCTACCGGGTACAAGGGGGCTTTGAAAAAAGCCCACCAGCCTACAGGCAAGGGATGGCATGAGAAGGCGGAGATCCTATTTCTGTTTTGAGGGTTTAGTACAAGAAAGAAAGTAATAAAGAAGAGCGCTAATGCCCCATCTAGTGTGCACCTTAGGAAGGGCAAATGATGGGCAATGTAGCAGTCTTTTGCCTTGCCTTTCTTACTGGATTTCCTGCTGGTACCATTTCTCGTTAGTATGAATCTTCTAGGACGAGGTCAAATGGCACGAGTGAGCTTATTAAAGCACGAACCCTAGAGGAAGGCTCTCTTTGAGACCAGAAGAGAAGGATGTTTTCTCAGCTGTTGAACCATTGTAAGTGAGAAGGGTGATGATTGCCTTGTCAGGGAAATCCTTGAACTGGAGGAAAACAACAATTCGCAAGTGTGAGAAATGAATCTCAACTGGAGGACAGGCTTCTTCGCTACTGCAGGAATAAAAAAGAGATGATGAGATGCAGAATGAACATGGGAAGAGATAGATTCCAGCAGGATTGAATCCAGTAGACATAGGATTAAAGGAATGAATGCAGCTAGAGTACATCAGGGAAGCTTTAGCTTGGAATAGAAGAAGCAAAGCTGGGTGAGAGAAGCAAACTAGATGAATGCAAGTTCAGTCAAAGGAGCTCAGGGTTGGTATGATATGAATTAAAACCTCCATCTATTGGTTTATGCGCTCCAGTAAGTCTCAAATGCTTAGATGAAAAGGAACGGTAGGAAGCGAGGACGAACCAACGCTCGATGTAATTGAGAAAGAAGGAGAGGTGATATGAAAGGGCTCAACCGGATTGAAGATACTCGGAGAAGAGAGGAATGAGTTCAACTGAGAAGCTCAAGATAGAACAAGGAGCGAATGAATAGATTGAAGCTAAGCTGAGGCACGGGATCGGATCAGAAGAGAAAACTTTAGTTAGTCCCGTTTTGCATAGTTAGATGTGAAAGAAGGTAAATAAAGAGGATCAATGGAATTGAGGTTCGGAAGAGGATCAATGGTTAATTGAGTATCGATAGAGGGATCAATGTAGTTAACAATCTCCCTTACTTGAGCTCTTTGAAATCGAATTCCTAACTTTCTGACCTGATACGGTCAGAGTAGTTGATTAGTTCAAGACTGGACATCCTCAACAGCTGATGAATCAGCCAACAGATAAGGAGATAAGACCGGGTAAGCATCCCACAGCTCCAGTCAATTACATCTCTCGTTCTCTCAATTACATCGAGCCTCGTTCTCATTAGGAGGTTTAAAGAGGATTTAATCTATAATATAAGAGGTACTGGATCCCAGGGAGAACTCGTTGTTACAGTTTTCCTGCTTGCATCTAATCTGTAAAGTTTATTCTTGCTCATACTGTACTGAGCAGACCGGAAGTTCTCATCGGTAAGGAATAAGATAAGTAATAAGGTAAAGAGATAGGAGCTCTTGGTGCTTTTGTTTTAGCAGGCGTAACCCCACTCTAAAAGTAGTTCGGTTCCCCTCTTACGATACTCAATGTAGTTGATCCTCTTCCAACTCATTCAACAGGAGCAATTGCAGCTTCTTCTATTCCCTTCCTACCCGCTTCGATAATGTCTAATTTGCCGGGCTGCTGGTCTGAATGTATACCGTGAAAAAGCTACTAACAAGCTTAATTCCCTTGGGGAAGGAAATGAGAAAGAATGATTAGTACCCTTTGTCACTGAACTCAAGCTATATTCTTGATTTACTGAGTTCTCTGTAAGCATGTTTGAATTAGCCTAGTGCTTGGGATGGGATCCTTCTTTCCTAAAAGAAAGCATTTCTCAATTACATCGAGCCTCTCACTTCGTCCTCAAACATGGGGTCGGCCTGGCGATTGACAATTTCATAGGCATAGAGGTTTTCCCTTCGGGCCCGGTCAAAAGAAAGCAGAAAGACACGATACGGCTCAGCGCGCGAAAAGCACATGACTGCGGAGGCCTATCATATCAAAGGGCTAGATCTGATGCTCGATCAATGGCAGATGAAAAAGCCAATCCTTCGCGGGTAGGTTTTGGTGCTAAGGGGAGATAGACCTCGGGATCTGGTTCGGTCTTGTGCTCGTTGAAGAACATATCTGATTCAATTCCATTTCCTGGGACATTAACCTACTTAAGCTCATTCTATTTCTTCCATATTTCAAGAAAGGCAAAATCAATCAATGAACTGGGGCGCAGTAGAGGCTGGAAGAAGCGGATCAGACTTGTAGAAAAGTGACCCGAAGAGGTGACTCTAGTTACCTGAGCCTTGCTTGCTTTTACTTATTGATTGTGCTTCTTGCCACTGATAGAGTTGTTCATCGATCTCGTACTAATCTAATTGATCCTGCCCTAATGGTACCTGTTGATAGGCTGCTTAAGCGAACGAAGCGAGATAGCATTCACCAAGGCATTTTGAAAGAAAAGAACCTCCAAGAAGGTAGGATGGGCTGGATAGGTCTCCTTGAGGGCTGCTATTCAACAAAAAAAAAGATCAAAGGGATCAAAGAAAGGTGTAGTCGCCTCTGCATCCACCCACATCCGAAGCAAGATTGTTGATCGCGGAACGAGCGTCGTAAGGTTCAAAAGTATCCAATCTTAACTGGAGTTCAAGTCAGCAAGCCTTTGGATAAGAATAAGAGGGGGGTTGACAACTAACTATCATGTGTGTGGGAACAGGCCCTTTTGCAGCAAAATCCGCAAAGAAGTGCCCTGAAATTAAGAGACATAGCTCCCTTACGAGTGAGTATCGAGCTATAAGGTCTTTCTTGCATTTTATCATCGGTTGCCTGAAGTTTATGATCTGAGATTTTACAGCTATATCCGGCATCACTTTTGAAAACAAGACCCAGTCTAAAGGGTAAATAAGGGGTTGCCAGCTTTTACAGCTATATGCGGGAGAACTATTCACCGATCAGTCACGAAAAATCAAGCTCACTCACTAGCCCCAAGTATCATCGCTCATGAGCTGACCCATCCACTAGCTTGACTCGCACATCTCGTCTCGCTTCCCATTAGCTCGCTTACTGCCTACCATACTTACCATGCCTACTATGCTTACTAACCCACTAACCACTAACTCCTACCATGCATACGTAATGATATTATCTTTATCACAGACAGTCTTCCTTCCTTATCCCGCTATTCCTGATTCTTGATAGCACAGGGAAGAGGGAAGACCGTACCCAGCCGAATCTCTTGACTTCACCGCTACGCACCTTTCAAACAGACTTGTCTTACTCCAAGAGCGAAAATAGCATCGCTTATCCTATCCGACAACCTAGGAGTAGTACTTGCTAAAGCTAAAGGGTTTCTCCCTCTTATATCGAGTATACTCTCACCTCTTCTTATCTTATATCTCAATTACATCGATCCTCTTACTATAAGAACTAGGACTTGAATCCTCTTCCTCTCCTCTTACGATCCTCAACTACGTCGATCCTCTCCCTATCGGTCGTTCAATTCAATTCCATCGAACCTCTCGTTATCACTCGTGTATCTAAACCTCTTCCAACGATCGAGCTAATGCCCCCTCTTCCGCTTAACGCACCAAAGATGGTAACTGTTGGGACTTTTAAAAGTATTGCATCCTTTGCCCTAACGAGTATCTCCTCTAGATGGAAAACCGAGGGCGGGATCAAGCTTAATTACTTTCCGTTGTGATCAATTGTTGTACCGATGGGTGTTTATGAAAGTGGAGCTTCGGGAAAGATGGGCACTCGTCATATCATGTGCTGCAACTCGATTTGTCGCAACAAAGAAGATACCTCGATGAAACCCAATCAGGATGTGAACAAAGGCCACTGCTCAAACTCTTCGATATGCGCTAGCTAGGCAATCCCTTTACTGAATCTGAGAATTTCTCTCTTGCTACCAGATCTGCCCTTACGGATCTGTTGAAGGTGAAGGGAGGAGGTTTGGAACATCAGCGGTAGGAAGATCCAAGTTAGGAGTTTTCACAGGGGAGAATCGGTCGGTTACGAAAAATAGAAAGTAAGAGAGAAAGGAGGGCAATCCCAAGTAATGGAGAAATAGAGCTACCATTTAAATTCAACCAGATGAAGTTGAATAGACATTCTCTGCTTGTCCGATATTCTACTGCCGTCAGTTCATGTTATTATTATTATAGCGAAAAGAAATGGGAGTTAATGTGCGTACAGAACGGTGATTCGATGTACGAGTCTCATAGCCCTCTACCTAAAGATCATAGCCTTAGGAATATAAATGGATAGGCAACCTATAGTATATTCTTTCCATCTTCCTACTAGGATAGAGATTCTAACAACAAACTACCTAGCTTAGCTAGTTGTCCGCATCGTGAACTGCATCGGCAAGGGCTCTCTTTTATGGGCAGTTTCCTTCGTATCAGACCTATCCGAGTTAGACCTCCCAAGCAGACAACCTGGTGGATCATCTGATCTTGAAATAGGTCATCCCGGCTATCCCACACTTGTATTGATTTCGTCCTCCTGGAATCTCTTGCAACTCTTGCATCTGTAATCGATTTCAGTATCCTGGTCTATCCACGAATACGGTTCTCTACTTTTATTCCATCTAGACCCGGTCAACTCTCTCTTTCTCAATTCCATCTTCTCCTTGGTCAATTACATCGATCCTCAACTGAACTATCGTCCTCCCTCTTCCTTGTGAAGTCATCCTTGAAAGAAAAGACTCTCTTTCGGAGGCAAGATTCCTTTACCTGAGAAAAGGCCTCATGATCTAAGAAAAGTGAATATGTTCTCCTCCTATCATCGAGCATATGGCCATGAGACCAACTCCTCTGTGACTTTATCCGTTCTGGATTCCACTAAATAAGCCCATCTTGGGCAGCCGCCGAGCTTCAAGTTTTTCATTTCCCTTACTTTACTTTAAGGAAGCTTTGTCCAGGACAAGGGTCGTTTTTCAAGCACGAATAGAACGATCTAAAGGGGGGTGTGCAACCTAGGCCGTATCTCTTTGATGAATGTGGATCGAGGTTCGGTTCATTTGGAAAAGAGGTCAGTCTTAGGGGAGACCATGCGAATGGTTGAATTGATGACTTCGCTTCGATCTCTTCGACTGAACCTGAAGGAGACTTCGATCATTCAACTTTAGCTTCTGAAGGAAGAATGTCACTTGGAATTCCGGAAAGTGATTCTTCTCTTTGGTAGAACTTGTCTTTGATTGGGATTTCGATTGAAAAGATGTTAGACCGCTTCCTCATCCTCATGTGCCTAAGAAGCTGAGGCAATCTCGTTAGAGATTGGCCAATTCAAGTTTTTCCTACTCAATCTTTTTTATAGAAATAGCACTCGATCAAAGGGGAGCATAAGCAAGTTCAGTGGTTGAAACCTCTGTAATCGATCGATGGGAACCTCGAAGCTGTCTGGGGCAGGAGCAAACTCATATTAGGCACTGCCGCAGCATCAATGGTACAAGGAAGAGGCACGATAGCGAAGATCAATCCATCTCAATCTACAAAAAACATTGCCTTGGGCGAAGAAAACTCTTTGACTTTTAGAGCCTGGTACAAGCCAAGCCCCTTCGACTCGGCAACAAGAGTCGGTTATGGAATAGTCTTTTGGTCGGCTTTCCCGTTCTTGAGGACTTTCTGGCCGGTAGGCTTTATAGTGGACCTGCTTTGCTGACAGGAAGGATATGAAATAGATAGTTGCGCTTGCCTTCACTTAGAAACCCCTTATTTCTTATAGTAAGGCATGCTCTCGAAACTAGATTCACTCGTTCTTGTCTCCGGCGATTAACCTATTTCAGAGCAGTCTGGTGATTAGCCTATCTCGCACTACTCGAAGCCTTCGTAAACTCATTGTTGGGTTCTATCGAAGTGAAGGTCGTGAACAAGATCAGTGTCAAAAGCTTATTGGTTCACAGCTAAATTAAAAAAGGAAAGCTTTAGCTTGGAATCCGAACCTTTCTCTTACTTCTATCTCTAGCCAGCTCTACTGACGTATTTGGGATAGTATTGTCTCGCTTCTTTTTATTCCTGCTCTTTATGAGCAAAAGTCATTATAGGGGGGACACGGTACTTACCACAGAACTTATAGGAGGGAGGCCCCTTCTTTTCCTTTGTCTAAGAGAGGGGCGGGTTCTAGGAATGTACTTTCTTTCTCTCTTCTTCCGATGAGTCTTCAACCGCAGCAGATCTTATAGATCCTGTAACTGCCTCTTCATTAGGATTGGCTGATTGTGTAACAAAGGAAGCTGATGAAGTAAGAAGGGACTTAGCCTGACTCATCACTAGCGTCCTTATCAAGTCAACCCGAATCTGGTCAACATTAACTACGTGAACCCGAGGGGTAGGAGAAGGAGGTAACTGAAAATCCTTTCACTTCTATTCGCCAAGGAGAGCACCAGGAAGCAGATAAGATCAAATAAAGCAACCTAAAGCCCCGAAGGCACTTCGCCTCCCGCCGTTAAGAGTTCTGGCTTCTAGGGCAATAAGAGTTAAGGACAGTAGTTAGCAATCCTGGTGGTCTTCAAAAGGTTTTTTTTACCACACCCACACAGTTTAGGGTTAGGGGTTACCTTCTTTCAGTGATAGCTTTTGTGGCTAGCTCTTGGTCCTTTAGTAAGGGAATGGGTTAAGGAAGTCTTTAAAAGACCTTGTTTAGCCAAATCCGCTTGGGCGTAGACGGTTGGTTTTGCTGCTGATCCTTTCCCCGTGTTTTAACCCTGAAATATAACAAAAGGCGGGGACTCCTGATTCCAATCTATTGAGGAGCTTAGAGGGCAAGCGTTGGCTAAATACCAAAAACTCCTTATCACAGCGGAGAGGGAAATCGGCATCATATCCCAATGGGAACTAAGAAGAGTGGGCCAAAAAGCAAATCCTCTCTTTTAAATATAACCTATGGGTGGATGAGGGAGTCCGGTAAAAGCAAGTCTGAGTTTTCACCCGATCTCTTCTATTGTCTATTGTCAGCTCCATCTAAGTGATTCGCGAGGGTGCCAATGTCTCTGGAACTGAAGAAAGCTGAGCGGGGTCATCACTCTTTTATACGATAAAAAAGATCTTTCTTTGTCACATACCGAAGATGAGAATGAGAGTGCCAAGCTACTTCCTTTCGCTTTATACTTCTTTATATATGATAGGGTGGAACAGCGCCTACTATAAGACAGCCGTCTTAAACTATACCACGTACGAGAAGGAGATGTACACGAGAGTGCTGGCTGTGAAACACTGAAGGCACTATTTGCTCGGGAAGGAGGCGCTTTACGAATAGGCCACTCTGATCAACAAGCCCCTTCAGTATCTACAGTCCAAGCTTCAGGAGGCGCGTCATATGAAGCGAGTTTCAGTTCGGTTCGAGTTGGTGATCAAGTACAAGAGGCCAACGACGGTTGCTTCTGTCCAGACCCCCCTTTTTTATGTTATTAGTAAAGCGCCGCAACTGCTCTTTCTACCACTTTCTTCATGGACTTTACGGCGATCGATTGAACTAGGAACATTGGTCAGATCATAGGAGGTAAGGGATTGCTTCTTTGAAGTATGGAGAGCACCGGGATAGCTTGAAGAAGGGGCACTAGCTCGATCGTTGGAAGAGGGAGTCGAAGATGGATGGCATACAGGGGGGTTGAAGAATCGGCCGTGGCCCGTAGATCGATCCCAAAGTCTTTGGCAACAGCTTCGTCAGCCCTGCAGTCCCAGGATCCAATGGTGAAGAAGAGGTATAAAGTACTCGACCGTAGGGAGAGGAGAGGGTTGAAGTAGATCAGGCTGGAGATCGGTACCTGTC
This sequence comes from Codiaeum variegatum, assembly GCA_948294925.1. Lineage (NCBI taxonomy): Eukaryota > Viridiplantae > Streptophyta > Magnoliopsida > Malpighiales > Euphorbiaceae > Codiaeum > Codiaeum variegatum. The sequence goes on along the minus strand of CAOJBK012446630.1, from coordinate 8,454 downwards.
AGTCAGTGTTCGTAGCCCTCGTTGGATAGAATCCGATCTGGATAGCCTACCGTATTCTCTTAGTTAGTTGTATTTTTTAGTAACCTCCTCTCTTCTCTGGTGGTAGGCATAACTTCCATTTAGCCTGCTGGGATTTCGTCGTCCTGAAGGCCATTTTCGAGCTAAGGCCGAGGGTCCGAAGGAGAGTTGCTTCCTCGCTCCAATATCGGAGTACCAGTGATGGTCATAAGGAACAGAGGAAGAAAGTTTCATGTCCGCGAGTTACTTTGGGCAGCTGATACGCTTGCTCTCTTATACTCGTAACACTCTCGTTTAACCCGTTTCGTACCCGTTCTTCGACTATAGTATAGTCCTTAAACTAACTAATTAAGTTGAGCCCTATCCTCCACTAACGTTACGTTCGTTTCTTTTTCATACCCTCCAAAAAGAAAGATAATGCTTAAACCTTCCCTTCGCTACGTTCATGTAAAAAATTCGGGGGAGAGCGTCAAGCCACTTTCGGACAAAGAAAAGTGGTTTCACTTTGACATATGGATGGTCCAACCTGTAGTTGTGATAGAACTAGCTCCCTGTGACTCATTATCATGGGGGCTCGAAGTCTAGCCGCCAATAGCGGTTTACTATGTATGGTATGGAGCCGTGCCTCTCGATATGGTTTTCTATATAGGTTTAGGTCTCTCTCTACATCGAGTTCATAAAATGTTATGTATACCTTGACCAACGAGACTTTTTTTAAGACATTCTATCAGACTATCAGAAAAGAAGACCGGAGGCCTAATGCAGGTAATGCAAGTCTTTTTTTCGTTGGGGGGAGAACGTTCTCCAAGAGATCGAGTGATTCCCGGAAGGTTTTCCAGAGCACATTTCTTGTAGGCATTGGGCTACTCTTTCATAAGGAAATATTATTTAAAGTTCGGTGTGAGATTAGCTAAATTAAGCTACGCTCATCATTTATGATCCCCTCTTCCGGAGGGACGACCGAGAAATGGAATACCTATAGTCTAAAGAGATCTCCTAGAGGAATCGACATCTCTATTTTTTATGCTATAAATCAACCGAAAACCGTCCTCTGAAGGCTAGTGACATCGGCGGAAAGAACCTATTATTAAGAAAGTCCCTACCCTTCTCGGGCATCCATCGCATTCGTGTCTATCTTTCATTATGTTACTGCCTCCCGAACAGCCGGAATTGGATATAGGATATAGAACCGAAAGGCGCGGAAGGAGTAGCGAGTAGGATCTTTCGTTAAAAGAAAGATTCCGGCCCTCCGGAAGCTTGTCCTTAGATAGACGAAGAAAAGGAGGAGCAAGAATGTAAAAAGATAAAAGTCTCTTCAAAGAGCGATTGCAGAATACGATCCGCGAGAGGAAGCACATCATAAAGGAAAGGCCCAATGCCTCCTTTGCGACACATCAGGAAAAAGTGTTCACAAATAACTGCTCTAGCAACGTTCTTTCCATCCATGCGAAATCTCTTGCTTTGCTTGCTAGCTAGGAGAGGGTAGCGCAGGCCAAATACAGAAGCCCTAACAGCAGCGATAAGCACCATAAGCGCGAAAGAAAAGCAGCCAAGGGTCTGAAAGAGAACTGGTTGGATCAGCGCTCGAAAGCCGGACACCACTTTCTCACATTCAGATAGTGTTCAGCTATCAACCATGGTCCTTCGAATAGAGCATAATTCTAATCTTCCATGGATGAACAAGAAAAAATTTATTCTCCACCGCCACTACATCCATAGCAAGTCTCCATAACTTACGTAACCGTCTTTATATCCAATGGAACGTCCTAATAACTTCACAATTAGGGTTAACTTCCACTTCCATGGACGTCTCAGTCTAGCTTTTTCTATTTTTGAAACGCTTATTGTTTGGCATTCTTCATCATCTGACTCTTCACAAAACTGATCCTCATCATCAGAAACGTCATCCTCATTCTCCTCTCTAGGAATGGTAGGGCACCCTAGAAGTCTTTCTCTAAACGAGAATTTAGGAGTTGTTTCCTTCTAACCTCTTAGACCCTCCTTTCTCTCCTCAATATCCATTGCAGTCTCTTGTACTTGACTCACATCCTCCAGTTCGGGAGTCTTTCTTTCGGCTGTGAGGGAGCCCATAGAAGGTGCACGCATCGTAGATACTTCACCCAAAGAGAATGAGACTCATGGAGTCACTTTCACAGTTGAATTTGAACAGGTAAAAAACCTTCCTTCTGCTAATCCGAGCATCTTCTCACCTCTCAGGAGGGCGATATACGTATTAATCGCAGATAGAGAAGAACTAAAATCAACACTTTCATTTGACCTGGAGGAGGGGTATTGGTCCAACAGCGGAAGTTCTAATTTTACCCCAATAGGCCCATCGCGAGCCTCCCAGATAGGCAGTTTGCTCCCCAGTGTAGGGGTGAACCCGTCAAGAACAATAGTTTGTAACGCGCTTAAGGTAAGGCCGGCTGTTAGCAGGGATCGTTAGCTGTAGAAGTCCGCTCAGTAGAGGTAGGGCCCGGGACTCCTTTCTTTATTAGACGATAAAAGGGTTGGCACCAGGGGAGAAACTGAATGAAAATAGAAAAGCATTCCAAGGGTCAAAACAAGGACTCGACTAGACACAAAAGAAGACAGAACCTTTCACGGGCTGGGGCTTTCTTACTTAAAACGCGGATTATGCCTTCCACGAACCAAGAGTTCTACCCGCACTTCGTCTTTTTCCTAGTTGGCTAATGAACCAAGGATGAGGTTTTTTCCTTACTCTGTGCCTGACACTCCCGGTTCATTAAGAGTAGGCAACTTTGCATTGGCTGATTCTTCTGCTACATTTGGGCTTTCCTCTCCTGCTTCTGTGCCTGAACTACTAGCTTTGAAAGTTGCTTGCTAACCAGCTCGCTCTATCTGCTGATGATGATTCGTCTTCTTCCGCTGTGTCTGCATTAGCAGCAGATTATGTATCAACTGAGTGAAGATGATTCAACAGAAACCTAGCCTGCCTTAGAAAGATATCCCCTTCTTTCTATTGATTTCATCTCTAAGGGGTTTCCTTAGAGAAGGAAGCGTTGATGCTGGTCCTTTTCTTTTGCGGCTGAGCCTCATTCCACTCCCTCAAATCAATCTGCTTAGCCTTAAGCAGATGGGCCTTGCCCTAAGTCAGAGTAACCCCTCGTAACCTCTCGGATCAGCTGCTTTAAGTCCCTCGCCCTGATAGTAGTGGTATAGCAGGAAGGTCAACCTGAATCAAACTAGCACTAGTGGGGCAGTCAGAATAGGGGGTTACGCTGAATCAGCTTTCCCTGCATCGGAAGCTCTAATCTGACTTTCTTCTTTCCGCAATCAGGAGCTTACAAAGCTGCTCACTTTGCCCTTGTATGAGCCCCCGGAACTCTTCTTAGATGCCGATTCTGTAGTAGGAGATGAAGGTTATCTAACCTCCCTTTGCCTTAGCATCTGCCCCAGAGGCAACAACTTACACAACTGACTTTGCTGCCGAAGCAGCAGAGCCCATTATAGTTATAGGAATATTATATTCATCTGGCACTTAGCCTCCCTCATCACTAATGGTTGACTCTCCTCCTTCTACCTAATGGGACGAAAGCCTTCCTCTCTCAAGTGAGGCAAACAAGCTAAGAACTAGCAATCAAACAAGTAGTTTACGCTGTAACATCTCTCTCTGCCTACCCTATTTCTTCAATCCCTGCCCCTTAATATGCCGATTCTGCCCCGGAGTCTCCTAGCAAGGCGAGGAAAGACGGACTTTCAGCACTAGTACTTTCAGCTTTACCTGGTTCGGGTGATTCTGGCACTGTAACTCCAACTCAAGAGCATACACTATAGCTAGCAGAAGAATGCTTTCTTTATTAAGCTAGAGTGTATACTCTAATAAGGGCGTTAGCGCAGTGCGATGAAGCAGGCTCAAGGGCAAGGGACATTTTCTTAGGAAAGCAAGTCCCATCGAGTAAGCTCTTGGAGTAAAGGCATGACTTAAGGTAGCGAGTGACTTGAAGGTGAGATGGTTCAATAGTCGATTAGAGAAAAAGCTACTTCCCACGAGGGGAGGAAACTCAATAAAAATAAATAGCGTAGATAAGGAAGTGGCTATTCTTTTTCATGACTCCGCTTCGCTCGAATAAGCTCTTTTCGCGAGAAAGGGATATGAGATAGATGCCAACAATCGGTAAAAAAAAATAGAGTTACTTACTGGTACCCCTGTCACTCTTGTTTTGATGCTTAAATAAAGGCCTTTCTAAAAAAGAAAGAGGTCTGATGTGTGAAAAAGCTTTTGAAAGCGTACCTATGGAGACTCAGTGCTTGTCCCTCGAAGCGAAGGTAAAGACCAAGACATTGGTGATTCTTAATCTGACCGCACTTCCCTCAGGTCGAACGGCTATCGATCCTGGCCCGATGAGAAAAGGGTTGAACTCATGGCCCAGTAGTCCCCCTTCTCTGATTCTCATCTCCGTGCCCTTCCATGCGCTAAGATGGAAGTCGAGTTATAGCTGCAGCTCTTGAGAAGCCCCTTTCTAGTATCAGTTTGCCCTAATCTAAGGTTAGAACTCCTCTAATAGAATGGGAGCACTACACTGGCTTTCTTTCCTTGCACCCTAATCAAATCAAGACGGCTAGGCTAGGAACCGAGACTTCTATTCTCTCTCAGGTTCCTATGACAAGGACAGTTCTTTCTTCCTTCTCATGTGATACCTACTAGAATACAGAAGAGAATGGGATCAAGACTCTTCATTAGTGGTCCCTACTTTTCTCTTAGTTCAAGTCCAGTTATTGTCTCAATAGAAGCCCACGGAGCGGTGAGACAGAATCCATGAGATCAGGTTCTAACTCAGACAGGATAGACTGTTCTGGCTCATCTCTAAATCTCGTATATAAGAGTTCTGATGGCCAGTCTAGCCCCTTTTCTTATTCATAGTCGAGTAGGAACTCCTTTTCTCTTTCATTTTTTGCCTGCTTGCCTATCTAGTCGTCACTCCTTGCCTCAGACCTTCCTCCCCCATATCTACTTTCATTTCGAATTAAAGATTAAAGAAAAAAGAAAATTTCTCCCGGTGGGCAGAAGTTCGCCTTCCAAGAGAGGATACTCATGGCACTTGTGGCTGTTGAGGGCCATCCAGTTGCTTATGAGAGCAGGAAGCTGAACGGAGCCGAGAGGCCTTACGCAGTACATGAGAAAGAACGCGGGGAAGACCAGCCAGAAAACTGGATAAGGAAAGATAGAAAACTAGCAATACTGGGGAATTTTTCTGATAGACAGGTAACTCAAAATCTTAGTCGGGAGGGAAGGCTAGTAAGACCGGAAGCAAAGGAAAAAGAGAAAAGTCAACCCGAAAGAAAGGAAAGGTAGTTACAGGACGATCCTTCGACGCGAGAACTAATATCGGGGGAGCTAAAAAAAAAGATGGAAAAGAGAGAATGGTAGTCACGCATGCGGGAAAGACTCAAAATGAAAGCAAGCAACTAATAGACTTCGCGAACTCCTGAAAGTACTCTATCTCGCACGCATAACTACTGACGGAAACAATACATACTAGCCATACGAGTTCGGTTCACCTGCACTGACAGCCGCTTAGCAACTAAGCCCTAATAGACACTAATTAACCAATAGCTGAAAACCAATACTAAGTTTGCTAATGTCGTCTAACTTCCTTCTCTTCTGTCTTAGATAGGCTTGAGGGTTCTACTCAAGAGAGGTCCGTTGCACAAGTGCCGCGCGGGCAAGTTAGCTAGGCATAAGTCCGTGACACCAGGTATCAGAGCGAGGTTGTGCGAAGGCTCGGGCTAAAAATTTCCTCCTATCCTACTCATAAGAACCAAAACAGGCACTCGTAACCGTCCCTAACCTCTGTCTCTAACCTATTCCCCTTCCTCTTTCCTTTTACCCTTTGAATAGCAATAGCTACCCACCGGAAACAGGCATACAAGCTGGTCACCTTACTTCTTTGGTCTGCTCTGGTCTATTAGCTCTTCTGCTCTGGCCAAAGTAAACTGGTCTAATTCTCCTCCGGTCACTAGTTTCTAGTATGTATGGAATAGAATAGGAAAGCAGGAAATGGAATAAGATAAGCATTGAAAGAAAATGAAAAGTCTCACGCTCTAGCACAGAAGCAGAATATCGAGCTATGGCTTCAACATCTGCAGAAAGAACTTGCTTTTCGACTACCTTGAGTCTTGAGTTGGGGTTTGCTTTCATCATGCCATTCTTCGATGTGACAATCAAAGTGCTATCACTCTCAAACGTGCCTGGAGGCACGAAGCAAAGACAGAAATTGGATTCTCGCGAATGAAGTGAGAAGGTGGAAGAGGGAAGAGCCAGCGCGGGGAGGAAAGGCGAGTTTCCATCCATAAGCATTCGCAGGTACCTCGAGGGACAAAGCACGGAATGAAAGATTCTTCATCTGCGGCAATGTTAATTGGCCGATGGATTCCGAGTGACTAACTTACTTGACAGAAGACTGATCAGCTTACTTTGAAAATGGCTTGAGAGAGACGGATAGAACCTCTTCTCTTCCTGTGCCTGAGTGATGGCTTTCCAGAGGAGATTGCTTTCAAGACCAGAGGCGCAGATGATAGTTTCAAGGACATGGGCAGAGGATCCCGATTCAAAAAAAGAAAATCACCTGACGGAGGCACCCACCTAGCCTATGACAAAAGGAGACCTTTCCGAGGGTTAGGATCAAGGGTTAGTCGAGCTCTTTCAGACCCACCAGAAGTTCTTAAACATTATGTCCAGAGAATGACAAAGGGATTGAGGCAGTAAGAATGTGTTCATTGTGTAAGTAGGTAATACAGAGGCTACTGCCGCAGATGAAGGTGGTACGACCTGCTTGTGAAAGGGTCTTTCGTGGTCGTAGATCAGGAAAGAGAGCTAGTACAGAGAAAGGGAGCTTGTTTTCGAGCAAGGTAGCGCAGTAGTTGCTTGTTGGCTGTTTCGACTTTGAGAGTGGTAACTGGAGCTAGCGAGTTGTTCTTGTTGTTCAGAACTGGCAAGCAAGGATGATCCTATCGACCCATTCCAACTTGAAGCTCTCTCCTGTCATGTCGGGAGTATGGGGCAGTTACTATCATTTTAAGAGAGAAACAAGGGATTTTCATTGAGAATATCGAGACTAGAGGACTTCGCGAAGTGAAGAACTACTGAACCAGAACCAAAATGGCGTAGTGTAAGTTAGTAATGTAATTGAGTGCCGATCGCTTTCAAGCAAAATCGTAAACAAAGTGATTCTAGTTTCCTTTTGAAATAGCAGCTCATACATTAATACCTCCCTAGAGAGATTGAAACCTGGCGAACCCGAAGATGACGAATCCGGAGAGCCGGAGAGTAGGTCTGTTTCAAATAGCAACAGAAAGACGTAAAATGCCTGCTAATGGGAGCGACCCGGTCCAGATTATGAAGCTGATCCGCTTGGAAGAAATGCAATATAGAAAGACTCACACGAATGGGGCTTCGGTCGATTCTTTGAATAGGGGTTTGTGAATCGGGGAAGGACGATCATACTGAATGAAATCAATGAACTACAGAACGACGATACACTCCTTCCTTTTGCAGCTTTATCATTAATTCTTTATTCAGATTGGGGTTCCTCATAACTGAACCTTTGAATTAGCTCTACGTAGAAGATGTCGAACCCGCTCAGCTGCTTGAGCGCGAGTCTTTCTCAATTAAATTTTTGGAATGCTTAAGTCTTAAGGGCATCTTGCTATGGGCACATACATGCGAGTCCTCTTGCTCCAATACTTTACTTTCCTCCTACTGCTCATTATCTGGAGCTACTTCCTCCCGCATACTTATTTCCCCCGCAAGTCTTCAACCAACCAAGTCCTAGACTCAGTCTTTCAACGATCCATTTGAGTCACTCTTTCCTTCTTTATTCGAGACTTGGCTTCTTCTTCTCGATGATGTCCCTGTGAGTGAAGCAGTACTCCTCTTCCGTAGTGAATCCTGAAATATAATAATATATGCTTTTTACCTTTACTCTGCAGGAGATTGCGTGTGAGATACCGCTGACTTAAAAGAAAAAGCTGGATATACTCCTCCCAAAGGGCACTAGGAGACTAGACATATTACGTTACGGGCACTGGATCTCGGGGCACTCAGACTAGTGATAACGGGAATCCTAGACCTGTAAGAGCTAGACTCGCACGAGGTTACAAAAAAAAAGAAATAAGATTAGGCGCTAGCTTAGGGGCCCATTCCTAAAGCCATGAGAGTTGGTTAGATTTATCCTTTTACTATATTGAGGAGTAAGGAAAGGGCTTCCATGACAATGAGGTCATTCTTGCATGGGCTTGGGCTTGCTTTGATGATGGGTAGGCTTGTTGTGCTTTGGCCCTTCTGTGGGCTTTCATCGAGGTTTCATCGAAAGAGGCCCGAGTCTTCATTTGTAGGACTTTCTTTGTGATGGTTCATGTAGGCTTGGGTCTTTCATTCGGGCCCTATTGGGGCACCCTGTGGGCCAATGCGTA